>JAPFRW010000138.1:0-55893 GCA_030778065.1 Akanthomyces uredinophilus | reverse complement strand
CCACCCACCCGTCGTCAGAACAACCCGCTGCACATGTCCATGTTCCCCTCGCACGACACCGCCACCAGCACGCTCGCGCCCGTCCGCACGCCCCTCGAGTTCTCGCTGCTGCTCTCCTCGACCGTCGACGTGTTTGAGCTGCGCGCCAAGCACAACGCCGCCGCGGGCGTCGGCCTCTCGGGCGACGTCGGCCTGCTGCACGCCGTCGACGACCGCCTCGCCGCCTACGGCTTCGAGACCAACACGGGCGTGCGCATGGTCTGCGTCGTGGACATGCGCGGGCGGCGCGTCGACGGCACCGTCCTCCGCTCCTCGTCGGCGTCGTCGTCGTCTGCACACCACCAGGCGGGTGCTGGTGGCGCGGGCCTGCGCGACGCCGAGCTCAAGCCCGTGTTCAAGGCCATGCAGAATGCGTACGTGAGGCTGCTCCAGAATCCATTCTACGAACCGGACGAGCATGCCCCGCCGGGGGGCCGTGGAGGGAGGAAGATTACGAACAAGAGGTTCGCAGAGGACATGAAGCGGATAGGCGAGGCGTGGACGCCGGGCGTGACGAGCTTGTGAAGGATGCGGTCATGGGTGGCTGACTGTTGGCTGAGAAATGGGCAAGTTGAGGGTTCTTTTTGCTTTGTATTGGTTGACATCATGGCTTTGGCGTTGGGACAATTTTCAAAAGGAGTTTTGTTTTACATTATTCATGGGCTTAGGATGGCGTAACCCAGCTGTCTATACTAAAATATATACTTTACATCTAATATCCAATTCTAGCAAATCAATCCCTGAAAGAAGATAGAAAATTCAAGGACGTCTATTTATGCTCCGAGGCGCTGTCGCCTTGCTTCATATGCTCTATCCTGTATCGTGACAGGCCTGCCATCTCGTCAACATCCACGCTCGCACCCATGCTCTCCCCTGTATCTGCCTTTTCGCCCGGCAGCAGCACCCGTCCGCTTAGCGGCTGCGACGCCGCGCCGCCCTCCCAGTGCCGCGCCTCGACCGGCAGCGGCTGCCACCAAGCACCCGTCCGGGCGTGCCAGCGCGCGCTGCAGAGCTCCCAGAGGCGAGACGTGGCGCGCTTGTACGCGAAGCGCTCGTCCTCGCCCGTAAAGGCGCCCGCGTTGCCAAAGTCGGGCCTCCTGGCCACCTCCTTTTCCAGGACAAAGTCGGAGTCCTGGTCGGGGTCGTACTTGGCCGTGGCGCTCTTGGTGTCGTAGTAGGAGACGTTGGGGCGAAACGGCGCCATCTGGTCCTGGTAAACCTCGGCAATGGTCTCCGAGTAGGTGGCGTCGCCTTCTTCGACTGGCTCGCCGGAGCTGCTGGCCGTGGTGATACCGGCTGCGGCTGCTGATTTCTTGGTTTCGGGGAAGAAGAGGTAGTCGGGGGGCCGCTCGGCGCGGACGACGAGCTTGCAGCGGGCTTCGTACAGCGCATCCAGGAAGGTGATGAAGCGGCGCGCCTCGTTCTTTTGCAGAACGGACATGGCGGGAACATTGTCAATGATGAATGTGTGAAACGAGGAAGCCATTGTAATGTAGTCTGCGGGTCCAAATGTGCCGACCAACTGCCCAAAATCCCAGAATACGGTACCCTCATGATGCTGTGGAATCACGACCTTGCGGCCATACACAACAATGGTCTTCGATGTCCACCTTTCGCCGGCTCTGTCTCCAAATACTTTCTCCTGTATGTGCTCTGGCCATTTTTGATCCTCTTCGCTTGTGATGAAGTAGCTGGATGGCCTGTCGGTGGATTTCGGTGCATCATCGTCTATCGACGCGGGGGCTGCAATGGCTTCGCTCGAGCTCGCTGCGCTGTCGAGATGGAGCCCGGTGTCCTCTCGCCGCCGCCAGTCTTGAACGCCTTCCATCTGCCAAAAGTCACACCGAGCCTTGAGTACTTCCAGAAGCTTTGAAAAATCACTACCCTGGCCGTATAGCTCGCTTCCAGCAAGGCCACCACCAAAGATTTTGCGCATGATCCCGAGGCGAGGCGCATTTGTGTAGTCGACACCCGTAGCCTTTTCCAAGTCTTCCGGTACTCTGTTGGACGATGCAATCAAAACGCCGCCAAGTTGGAAAAAGGCGATGAAGAGGTGACTAAGAATCTTGCTCGCGGCGCGATCGGGAAGCTGAAACTCATCCAAGAAGAGAATGGGCGACTCATCAACTAGCTTCTTGGCCATCCACAACAACGAATGCTCTTCATTGCGGCGCCTGGATATACCACGCTGATTTTCTGAGCGGTAATTCTCAAGCTGTGAAAACGTGTAGAGCATAAATGTGTTAAAGTGCCAGCGCTTCTTGCGCTGGTGCGGCAGTCCGTCTGCTAGCAGATCCAGCAGCATGGACTTGCCGGTGCCCACCTCACCCGACAGAAACAGTCCCTTTGGCGAGTCAATCTCGACGGCGAGCTCGTGATTCTGCAGCACACGCGTCAAGGCAACGCTGTCGCGCGTCTCGGCGCTGGGCATGAGGTGTTTGAAGAGCGGGTTGCGCCAGATCGCGTGACTAGGCACGGCGAGGATATTGTCCGAGCCCTCTTCCGGAATGCGTGACTCTGTGAGGCGCGCAGCCTGTGACAGACGCTGCTTGTACTCATTCTGCGGCGAGTAGTCCTTGATCCGAATGTAGATCTTGTGCAGGTGCCGGGCCAGTCGATGCTGGGCCGGGTCCGGCGAGTAGACGCCGGCGGATAGCAGGCTCTGGTACTTGACCAGCGGGTCTGTGATGGTGACGGCCGTGGAAAAGCGCCTCATGGTGGCTGGGGAGCAAAGAAGACAGCTCCCATGTCCCGCAGGAGAGTAAGAGCAGTGAGTGGCCGAGCTGGTAGCTCGACAGATGGACGGTGGTTGAGATGGACGAGGGTATTGCCGGCCGCCCGCTAAACCCAATCGAGCGCTCGGCGTGGTGTCTCTCGGCGAGAAGGCGATGGGCTGCAGTTACAGGGGGTCGATGTGCTGTCGCCTCGGACGGGGTACGTAAGGCAGCGAGTCGGCTCCCACCGCAGCCGTTTGCTCGATTAGTACCGCTCGAGTCGCCAGAAATACGCAAGAATTGCTTTTTTCTTACGAGGTGCATGCAGCGAATAATTGACTCCAAACTTTGCCAGAGGACCGCCTGAAGACGCCGCGCCGGTCGTGTAAAGGTACAGGCTTCCCCACCCAGATCTGGGGCGGACGGTACGTACCTTATTAACCCCCGTTTGAGCCGCCAAGCTACCTGATCCATTGGGCGCCAGCGCAGCGTAGCACCAGTTCACGCTGTTCTGCCATTTGTTTTTCGTCCACCGCCAATACCTTGGCTTCATCTTCACATACTAGCATCAACAAGCCCGCCCATCCCCCTCCGGCGGACCTTTCATTTACACCAGGCTGCTTGCATGCCCGAAATGCATCGCGCCTCATCAGCATTCATCTAGTTCCATCTGTTTTTATCAATTCCCGGATTCTGCGCGTCTCCATCGCCCGCCGCGCGCGCTGGTTTTTCCTTGCCTCCGTCGCCCAAAATGTTTTCCGCCGCCGCTACTGAAGGTGGTCCGGCGACGGCCACCCGTTCACGCCGCCGCCAACGTCCCAAGTCCCAGGAGAGCCTCGTCCCACAGCCCAAAGCCAAGCGCCAGCGTATTCCACTTTCGGAGCAGACCTTTGTCAACCCGGACGCGCAGCCCGATGCTGGCCATGCTCCGGCCGTCGAGAAGAGCGCCGCGATCGAGCCCGCTGCCGTTGCAGACGTCGAAAACATCAACCCTGTGCCGCGAAAGGAGCTCCATGTCCGTACGAAGAAATCAAAACACGCCGAGAGAGCGGCGTCAAAAGGCGATGGCAGCGTTGTTCTGGTAGGTGCAGAATTTGCGTTTGTGAAACCTCGTCTGTCTAACCTGATCACCGTGTAGACGAGCACAAATGCCTACGTCGTCAGCAAGCTGCCAGGCATTCCGGATAGAATCCGCTCAGATTGGGCCCGTGAGTAGCCTCGACCTTTTCGCGACGTCTGTCTGCTCACATTCTCTAGTGAAACAGCATGCCGATGTCTCGTCTTCGTTCGGATACGCGTTAACCGTCACACAAACACACGCCCTAGTCTGGCCCTACAACTCGACATCACAATCTCCCGAGACGTTTACATTCAACTTGCCGACACCTGGTAGATCTAGCGACCCTCTTCCCGTTGGATGTTTCGTTTCCCCATCAGCCTCCTCCACAGAACCTGGACTGGTCATCATCACCGCCAGCAGCGGCAAGGTCGTCTTTTGGGAGTCCATTTCCAGCGCCGCCACTTTTGCCTTTATCAAGAAGGACCGATCCGGGGTTGAACACAGTATTTCTGGCATGTCTCATGGAGAAAAGGTCGTCTCCATTACCAGCGCTGAGTCTGCTGGCTTCATAATCACTTTCAACTCTGGACGCCTGGCATACATGAGTGTTCGCGACAACCACGGTCGACCCGCCATTTCTGTACAATTCCTGCGATCAAGTATCGCTAGTTCCGGGAGTGGAATCTTTGGCAGCATTCGCCATGCCTTTTCCAATTTGTCGTTGCGCGGCGAGATTGCTGCTGTGCGCGCCGATCGATCAGCGCGCGTGGGCGAACGCAATATTGTCGCCCTTACTACAAAGGTCAAGCTTCAGGCTTGGAAGATTCACCGCGGTGGTCACAATGAGCACATTGGCGAGGCTGAGATGCGCGACTCCATCTATTCTGCCCTGTACGAAGCCGATCCATACACAAAAGACTTTTCGCCGGATTCCCTCGAGGCTCTCGACTTCACCTTTGTCCCCAAGGGCCTCGAGCACAAGTATCTCGACATGAGCAGGCTAAGCGATGCCATGGCCACCGACGACGCTTCAGTTCAGCACCTGCTGCTTCTTGTGTCTCTGACCCGCAAGAGTGTGGCGCGCTACTCGCTCGTCGAAGTAATTCTCAAACCCAACTCGTGCAAGGTTGGCATCACACGTCCCATTACCTCATACTCAACACCATTGCAGCGGAATGCAGGCGAAACAACCACCTCGCCTCGACTCTACCTTCCCCGACCTGCGCTTGTTGCGTTCGTCGTCTTCGAGAGAGCCACCATCATGGCCTCTGTTGCAATCCCGCCCGAATCGCCAGACTCACAACTCCAGTCCGATAATCACATCCTACCACCATCGTTCGAGGATGTCATTGACTTTCGTGAAGATGACCTCTACGAAATCATTGGATCTGGATACGAAGAAATGTCATCGACAATGCAGGAAGACAGCCGCAACTTCCGTCACAGGACGACAAGAAACCCAGCTGTATTGCTAATGGTTCGCGGAGCTGGCGTCATTCGAGTCATCACCACTGACATTGATAAGTTTGCCGGCGAACAAGCGCCGCAAGTGTCTGCCAAAAGCAAACTTGAGCAAACTGTCTTTTTCGGCGCCAAGAAGGAGAGCCCGCTTGTTTTTGATGGACGACGCGAGGCTTCGTTCACAGGCAGAGAAATTTCTGCAGCTGCGCTCGAGGTCAGCCAGGAGATTCTCAGCTCCACCACCACATATATGCCGACGTTACCTGCATCTCTGGAAGACAACCTTCGAGAGCGCTCAGGTGCACTGGATCGCTTAATACGACATCTTCAGTCCACAGGAGTCGATATAGATCGCAATACACGATGGAGCCTGCTCTACAATGCCGAGAAGATGCACGTCGCCAAGTTGCTGTGGAAGCGTCACGAGACATTCACGGCAACGCGACCAGGCGATGATAAAAAAAGCATTATCGGTTCCATTGTGGAGTTTATTCACGAGGATCAAAAGTCCAACCCAGTGGCCGCTGCTGGCGAAGTTGACGCCATCCGCCATTGGTTTATCAACGATGTGTTTCGGCTGGAGCTTTTCGTTGCTTGGGCCTACGAAGTCATCAAGGTGCTTTATAGAGATCGTCTGCTCGACGACGCTAAAATCACTGTGATGATCAACGAAGCCATCCAGGTAAATGTCGCTGCGCACTTTGGCGCACTAGAATTCAGAAAAGAAAACTTGGAGCTTTACGGCCTTGGCGAGGAAAAGCTGCGTCTTGGAATCCTTCGTGACGGCTATGACGGCATGCCAGAGCCCTGGACAGGCTGCCACTATCTGGCAAACAATGCGAAGCGTCTTCTCGACCTGTCCGACCAATGGTACAAGAAGCATCATGCACTGGTGTCTCCAAAGAATCAAGGAGCTGACAAGCCTGAACCGGTAATTCTTAACAAGATCTTTGACGAGCTGCCCTCTCTGACAGACGCCGCTCTAACCTCGGTTCTTGAATATGCTCGCTGGGGCGCCACCACTGCGGAACACAAGACCATTGCGCAGACGTTTGGGCAGACCTACGCTGCTGCCCGCTTTGAAAAGCCGGTCTTTCTTGCAAGAGCCGGAAAGTGGGAAGAAGGCGCGCTGCTTGCAGAGAAGCATCAGTCACTGCATGGCCTGGCTGTGATCCTCCTGGATCACATCGAGTCCGTCGAGCAACAACTAGCGCAACCAGGGCTTCCACCCACCGAAGTGAAGACCTTGAAGACTGTCCGTGAAGCCAAGAAGACGCAGCTCGAGGATCGCTTCAGCCGCTACGGCAAGGATTTCGCTTTTCCGATTTATGAGTTCCTGCTCGAGAAGCATGGCGTTGAGGCGGTCCTGAACTTTGACTTGGAGACGCTAGGGTTCAAAACGCAATTTCTGCGCAGCAGACCGGATCTGGCGCGCATTTCCTGGATCAATGACATTGAGCAAGAAAATGACGTCGACCATGCCGCAGACACGCTCGTCAGCCTGGCCCTCACCAAAGAGCAGCAGGTCTGGAACAAGAAGGTTGAACTAAGTTTGGGCAAACTTGCTCTGCTGGCTGAGGCCGAAGAAAAACAGCAACAGCCCAACGGATTAAGGGTCAAAATCGACGAAGCGCGTCATGAAGGTCAGCTGGCAAAGGTGGATAGGGAGCTCATCACGCTTAAGATTCAGGATCAGCTCTACAACCAAATCTTCCCCAGCACCTACGACGCCGTGGACGAGGCCGCCGCTCTGAACTTTGCTATGGAGGCGCACAGCGCCAACATTCCTCGTCGGCAAAAGGCCCTGCTGCAGGTCTTTGAGGACGGCATGGAGCGACTGCTCAAGCATGAAGCCCTCGACGCCATGACCCTCATCGACCTCCTCACCCTTGTCTCGCTCAAACCCGAATGGAAGGAGGAGATTGCGCATCCGTTTTGGATGGCGCTCAAGGTGGCCGAGAGCAGCTGCCGTACCGACGAGTTCAAGGAGGCGAAGCGGCTGATCTGGCGCCGGCTATTTATCCGCGACGACTGGGCCCGACTGAACGACACGCAGCTCAAGCACGACCGCGAAGTGGTGGCGCAACTGGCCGACACGGAGCTGTATGCTGTCCTCGCCGACTGCGTGCGCTACCAGGACGAGCGCGACCCCTTTCGTCCCATGGGTCCCCAAGAGGCGCTCGGCGCCTTTACCGAGGTTCTGGACCGCCGCTTCCGCGACCTTGGCCCCGAGTTCCAAGCCAAGCAGCTCGACGCCATGCGCTGGGAGGACAAGGCGCTCAAGCAAAACGTCGAGAAGCACCGCCTCGGCGACTGGCTGCGCACGGGTCTGGCGCAAGCTCAGGCCGAAGTCCAGCAGCAAACGGACGACACGACCGCTGCTGCTGTACAGCATGCTACCGTTGCCACGGAGGAGATGGCGGTGGACGAGGTCATGAATGGCCATGCCCTCCCGGGTAGTTTTTAAACTTTTGTGTATATTATGATTTTGTTTCCATCGACAAAGGAAGAGGACCTTGGGATAAACGACTCTCTGTCTTCTTGATGTCGGTTTTTTCCAAAGTTGAGTTTTATATTTTGTTCATTTTGTGTTGCCACTTTTCTTTTTGCAGACCATTGCAAAAAAACAAAAGAAGGGTTCTGGGTACTTGGGGCGGGTTGTGTGTTATTTTGGAACATGGTCTTTTCCTTTTCTTTTGTTAATCATTCCTCTCTTTGGCCTCAACTCGGGCGATTTCAAGAGAGAAGTATGGAGAAGAGACAAGACATTAACTAGCGATATTAAACATTTTACACCATGGGCAATTCTTTTTTTGCTTCTCCTCACTAATCACACCTTGAGCCTTTCTTGATCATTGTGACTGACAATGGCATCAGCATAGGTGAATGACCAATCATTATATTGTGGAATACACTGAACAAGACTTCATACTGTTTTACTTAAATGTGTTTTTTTTGTCTTCTCATTGCAGCGTTATTTACATGGCTGTGGGGGCCGGAACCCTCGTAACAGACTCTCCAACCACGTACTTTTCTTCTTCCGTCTCCCGATGCCCCATTTTCGCGTGTACATCCGTTGTTTTCGCCTGTGCCTATTGTCCTGGCTTGCTTTCCAAGTTCAATCCTCTCTTCCCGAACCCTCCAAGCTCTACATGGTTACCCGATGGTTCCTTGGCGAGCTACTCTAGGGTAAGAAAAGACGGGGTCGCAGAGGACGCTGAAAGAGGGCTTCGACGCGTAAAAAAAAAAGCGTCGAGACCAACAACACTGCGCCAGCAATTCAAATTGCTAATGCTGCGCTTAAACCTGCATCTTCTTTCTCTTGCCGACCTGGGCGGAGAAACCAGTCTTGATGGCGGTGACGGAACGACGGGAGCCGCAGTTGTTGCAGGTGACAAAGTACAGACGGTTCTCGGCCTTGTTGAGCTCGGTATCGGGAGACTTGCAGGTCTTGCAGGTGACGTATTCGACTAGACAAACAAGTTAGTGATGCATCGAGAGACTGGTAGGGCTCAATCGCACGATGTGACGACGAGGGCGAAAACAAAACGTACTGATGTATTTTCTCAACACCGTCTCGAGCTGTGCGGGGGTCCAGCGACCCTTGATGACGAGGCGTCTGCTGCCGTCGACGGAGCCAATGGTTCCCAGCTCGGCAAACAGGTACGACGTCAGATGCTCCTCGGAGCGCTTCATGCGGCGGCAGATCTCGGCAATGTTGGCAAAGACTGTCTTTCGGTTGCCTTCGCGCATGCACTGGGGCGGGGGGATCTTGTACGTCTTGGTGCCGGAGAGGGCGTGGTCGGGGTTCTTTTGCTGCAGGAGGGTGAAGAAGCGGCTGAGCAGCAGCGGGTAGTTGATGCTCCGGGTCTCGTCGTGCGCCCAGAGGCCCGTGCCGGCCTCCATGTCGCCGGCGTCCGGCGCGGCGCCGTCGGCACCGCCTTCAGCAGCGGCGCCCTCCTCGTCCTTGCTGACCTCGAGCTGCTTGAGCTTGGCGGCAAAGTCGTCGTCCTCGGCGGCGTCCTTCTTGGTCTTCTTCTTCTTCTTCTTCATGGAAAGGTCGAGACCGCCATCGTCGGCGGCGTCGCCCTCGGCACCGTCCTCGTCCTTGGGCTTGGACGACTTCTTCTTCTTCTTCTTCAGGAGGGAGAGGTCGAGACCAGTGTCGTCCGCGGCGGCGGCGGCGGCGACATCATCGGTAGCTTCAGTGGCAGCATCAGTATGAAAGGCCTCAAGGGCGGCAGAGAGAGGCGGCGTACGGGCGGCATGGGACTGGGCCGAGTCCTTGGGGGGCTCGTCGGCGGCGGTGACCATCTTGACGGATCCGTCGGCGTCGACGACTATTTGCTCGTCGGTAAAGGCGACTGATTTGCGAGGTTTGCGCTCGGCGGTGGAGGGGTCCTAAAGGGTTAAAGGTTTCGTGTGAGAATTGATGAAAAAAAGGGAAGAAAGGAGTATGCGAATCAGGGAAAGAAAAAAGGCGTTTCGCGATTGCTCTCGTGGATCGATGGGATGGCGCGTGTGTGGGGAGGGGGCGAGGAGACGGAGAGAGAAAAATGGTGGATTTTTTGGGTGACTCAGAATATCATCGCCTCTGGCCACCAAGACATGGATTTGGTGGGAGGTTTGGTTTGTGTGTGTGACTGTGTGGGTGGCAGCAGCAGCAGCAGCTCCGGCCACCTACTTGGCGCGCCAACTAGCGTACAGTCATTGTAGTGGTGGGGTAATATTTCTGGCAGAGGGGCAGCAAGCAGCAAGCAGCAAGCAAGCAGGCACCTGCCCTGGCAAACAGCCACGCAGGGCGCCGCCGCCGTAACGGCTGCAACCAGCCTGAGAGCAAGGCGCAAGGCTCCAAAGCAAGGCAAAACAGGGGGGCAAGGCAGGTAGGCAGCAAGTGAGAGGAAGAGGTCGGCAAAAAAAGGTGTCAGGCCATCGTCACACTTACCTCGCTCGCCATGGTTGCTAGACGTAAGAGGCTGGAAAGCAGCGGCAGATCCTTTCCAAGTATCCCAGTCCAATCGTAGGCTCGTATAAATTGCGGGTTTATTTTTCGTCGATTAATTTCCAGTGTCCAGAAGTATGTCCAGGGGCACTTTTCCGTGTCAGCGAAAAGGGCAAGTTGAGGGCGTTGTCACAATGCTCCTTCTTTAAATCGGTTCTACCACTACCCGACGCGCCAGAGCCTGAACCGAGCTCACTGGCCCTTTTTCCGAAACGTCATTATGCCACGGTCACGTTCTCTGGCACGTGACCAATGATAACGATACCATCAAGCAGCCTTATCAAAGACATGAATTTATTAGTAAGTAGACACAAGCTGTCGTTTGAAATGCGAAAATATCATTTGGTAGCCTTTGATTTGCATGCTGCCGTTTTGGAAAGCGTGGAAGCTGTAGATATGGCTGTGAATCTGCCGATATAGCTACCCCTGTCGCACCAGTCAACGGCACCATCCATCAAAAGCCGACTTACACTACGCAGAAGCAAATGTTCAAAGGTGACAGTTTATATATCGTTTTTTTTTTGTCCATTAAGCCTTTTTGACTTTACGAGGAAGAATTCCCAAACCCTAAACATTGATATAAATGCAAACGAATAGCCCAAGATAACACGTCTCACTCTCTTTACTTTCTACTCTCCACAATCACCCTCCTAAATCGACAACGGTGCGATAGAAAAAAATTGACTCGCTTCAAGCTTCTGTACTTCTCTATATTGTAAACCATTTTTTTCTTGCCTTTCGTAAACAATCAACGCCATTACATGGTGGGAATGCCTTCAAACTCGGCATAGCCCAAAGCCAGGTTCATGTTTTCTGCAAGCAAAGTTAGCGGCTAATCCCATCCTCCATTGGAGACAATTTGATTGCAAAGGAAAAAAAACTTACGCAGGCACTGGGTGGCAGCACCCTTGAGGAGGTTGTCAATGCTCGCGCACACAACAACTCGCTTGCCAGTGCTGTCCACGGCGAACCCACCAACCTCGACACCGTGCTTGTTCATTATGTCGCGCACCAGCGGCGCCTCGCCCACCACCTTGATCAGCTTCTCGCCGGCATAGCGCTCTTGGTAGATCTGGCGAATGTCGCGCGACGACATGGTCTTGTTGAGGGGAATGTTGATGGTGTGATGGATGCCGCGGAACCACGAGGCGACGTGCGGGATAAACGACACGGGCGTGCCCAGCTGACTGCCCATCTCGCGCTCGTGGACGTGGCCCGTCAGGCTGTACGGCATCAGGTTGTCGCGCAGCTCGTTGATGTCGTTCTTGGGCGACGGCTTGGTGCCCGCGCCCGAGTACCCCGAGACGCCAAAGAGCGTCGGCTGCCCGCCCAGGTGTTCCAGGATGGGCGCGATGCCGACCTGCCCGGCCGTGGCGTAGCAGCCCGGGTTGGCGATGCGCTTGGCCTGCGAAATCTCGGAGCGGCGAACCAGCTCCGGTAGGCCGTAGGTCCACTTGCTGTCAAAGCGGTAGTCGGCCGACAGGTCGACAATGACGCTCTTGTCGTTGGCCGCCCGGCCGTTGCTGGCGGCGTCAATGGCGTCCACAAAGGGCTTGCAGACGCCGTTGGGCAGCGCCATGACCCAGCAGTCAATCTTGCCCTCCTTTTCCAGCTTGCCGCAGTCCTCGGCCGAGAGGTTTTCGTAGATGATTTTGCGCTTTTCGTATCCCTGCAGCTCCTGGCCATTCAGCTCGCGGGACGAGACGTGGCGCAGGTCCATGTTGGGGTGGGCGCTGAGGAGATCGATGAGGGCCTGGCCGGTATAGCCGCGGGCACCAATGAGGGCGACGCGCGCCGGGACCGAGTTGGTGGCATTCTTCTTGCCCAGAGGCGGGTTGGGGTTGGTGGTGGTCGCGTACCCACGGCGCTGCTGCTGCATGGGCGACATATTGGGCGTCCGGGGACCGATGGCGGTGCGGGATGTGGAGAAGCCGCGCGCCTGCTGGGCGACGTGGGAGCGGTTCAGGTTCTCGCTGGCCGTCTGAACGGCGCGGCGCAGGCGGGACTCGAGGTTGGTGTCGCCGAGCATAGCGCGGCCGTGGGATACGAACTCGTCGTAGACGGGGGAGAGGGCCGAGGAGCGGAGGTCGCAGCCGTAGTAGAAGAGCACGCTGCCGTTGTGGCTGAAGCTGCCGTCGGCTTTTTCAAAGAACCAGGTTAGGTTCTCGTCGTTTTCGCTGACGGTCCAGACCAGCTGCGGGTGATCCTTCTTGACGGCCGCAAAGACATTTTCGGCGACGTTGGTCAGCCAGCCCGACTTGGTGATGTTGAGCGTGGCCAGAGTGGGTACGGCGCCCTCGCCGCCGGGGACGACAATGGCCAGGCACTGCAGACCATCGTCAAAGTAGGCCTTGAAGCTGTTCTCCTTGAGGAAGTCGAGGAAGCGGTCGACGGTGGCGTCCGAGTCGAGGCCCTCGCGGTCCCGAACGAGAGTGGCCTTGATCTTATCAATGTCCTCAAATTCGGAGACGGAGCTGGCCGTTTGGATCTTGTCGCCGCGGCGGATCAGAGTACCAGCGCCAGAGTCAGTGAAGAGCTCTTTTTGCAAGTCACTGGGGTGGATGATGGCAACGCTAGAAGTGCGGGGGAGGGTGTCGAGCAGGTCCTTGATCTCCTTGATCTTGAGACGAGTGCCGTAGCGGCACCAGGGCTGGGACATGAGGTGGTCAAACTCTTCGTCGAGGTTAATGTGCGAGATCTTGTCGCCCTCGCCGTCAAAGAGACCGCCCTTCTCGGACAGGTAGACGACCTTGAGGGGCTCGAGAGCTCGGGCAAGCTCCGCAGCAGCGACATCGGCATTGACGTTGAGGAGACGACCATCCTCAGACTCGGCCATGGAGGTCAGAACGGGAATGTAACCGGCCTCGATGGACTTTTCAATGGCCTCTTTGTTAATCTTTGTAATCTTGCCGACGTACTGCCACTTTTCCTTGTCGAGGTAGTCGGCCATGAAGACGCCAGAGATGGATCGGGTGGCGACGCCGAGCTCGTCGAGACGGTCAATGAGCTTGAGGTTCTCCTCGAGGAAGAGCTTGCGGGCGACGCCGAGCGTCTTGGCATCCGTCACGCGGATGCCCTCCTCGAATTGGGGCTCGACGCCGGCCTCCTCGAGCAGGCGGTTGAGCTGGGGGCCGGCGCCGTGGACAATGACGGGGTAGAGGCCGAGCTCGTAGAGGAAGAGCATGGAGCGGCAGAGCTCGTCGAGGTACTCGGTGAGGATGGCGCCGCCGACCTTGATGACGGCAAACTTTTGGGACGAGACCGAGGTGAAGAGCTTGAGGTACTGCTGGCCCTCGCGCTTGGAGCCGATGCTGGACACGGTCTGGGCGACAATCTCGCGGGTGCGGTCGCGGGCGGGGGCCGCGGCGGCAGCGGCGCGCGACTGGGAGAGGGCGCGGTAGGTGGTGAGGTTGGGGCATCGAATCTTGGTCGCGGCAGCAGAGGCGGCAACAGCAACGGCGGCGGTGGACGCCCGAGGACCAGCTCGCCTCGCGCCGGCGCGCAAGGCCACAGAGGTAGCGGAGAGCATCTTTGTTTCGTGTAAGCTCCCCCGGTGGGTGGTTTCTTGTTTCTTCTCGAGGTCCTCCCAGTGCAATACTGGACGAGGCGGAGGGAGAGTTCGAATTCGCTCAAAACCGAGCGTGGGGAAAAGATAACACTGTGGCGGCGGGTGGTGTCTGTCGAGAGCGGGACACACACAAAAAAAAAAAGAGGTGTGGTGTAAAAGAGATAGTGAGAGAGCCGAGAGAAGGACGACGACTTTGATAAGCGCTAGAAAGAGAGAAACAACCCTGAAGATGCCGGTCGATCCGCCTCGCCTGATGCAGCAGGTCAGTAGGATACTGGCAGAAGAGGGAAAATAATAATTCAGACCTTTGTGCCGCGTCAAATATAGGTAGCAAACTCGCGGAATACCATTGGGGTTTGGGACCAGAAAGCTTGTCAGCGCCAGGCGGGACGAGTCACCGTGGGAATTGGGGCCGGTGGGGCGGCAGAGGCAGAATGAGCCCCGAAACCGCTCTGGGCCGGGTACCTTGGGTACCTTGGCTGGCGTGCCCGCCGCTTACGCCTGCTAGATTGCAAGGGCGGTGAGGCGGGCCGGTCAATAATAGTGAACAAAAAGGCGCTCACTGCCGGCCATCGGTCCCTGGGGTACCTACCTGGGCTAGGGTCGATCGTCGCGTTTCCATTGCCAGTGCACGGAGCCTGTGCTGTGACGTGAAAATAGGTTCAGTCGGCACACCCAGCCTGCCAGTCCGATGCGCTGCTGTGCCTTGCTAGCCGGATACCTCCTTGGGGGAATAAGACCTCATAGCAACCTACACTGTTTCCAAGAAAAAAAAGGCATCTGAGCAACAATACGTAACCGCACTGTTGTTTTCTTTCCTCAAGCCATGCTCCATCCAGAATGATCGCCGAGGCTCAAGCAGAGCAAACACCCACTACCGGTCGCCCCTCTTACTTCTGCAGCCAACTAACTAGTTGGATGTACGGAGTACGGATACTACTAATAACATGGTCAAAAATATGCCGCTCCCGAGAAGCAGGAAAATGAAAAAAGTCGCCGTTCTAGTCGCACTGCCCATCGATCCGGCTCCCTGCCGCCGCCCGGCCCAAGCTCAGCACTAGCCAGGTCCTCTGATGCAAGGCTTCCAAGATGTACCTACAAAGGACAACAGACAAAAAATCAAGGGAAAAAAAAAGTCTGCCCTACCAGTACCAGGGCTTTCAATTCCGTGCTTTGCTGTCGCGGCATTCGGCCATGTGCTCATTCGACATAGGCCTCATGTATACGACGCTGCGCTGCTCCCCGTGACATACACATGATGAACCTGCAATTGGACCCTATTATTTATTTTCTGCCTACTGTCACTGCCACTCCCGCACTTGAAGAAAATTCACGCAGCAATAAATAAAAACTCATAACAAATCTTGATATTCGCCATGCAGTCGAATATCCCTCACGCACCTCAGCTCTCCCTCCCTCCCCCCTCTCTCTAGGGTCAACCTCCTCATCCCCCTCCTCCTCCGTCACCAGAGTTTTCCTTGCTTCTCCTCCTCCTCTCCAAAGAAAATCTCGGCCTCCGAACCATTCTGCCCACAACTCCTCCGAACTCTGCATATTGCACAGCTACGCTCTCCCCTCTGCCCACATCGTGCCTGGAGAGACTACCCAAGTTTCCACAGTTTGCTCCACTGGGCACCAAGAAAAAGATCAGATAAGAGCATGCACAACCGCCCTTGGTCTTCAGCTCGTTCCCGCCACGGTGGGACCGGCCCCCCCAAAGCCAGCCGTGCCAGCGAGTTCTACTGATTGATAAACTAAATCTCTTCATCAGCCCTTGGACATCCCTGTTCCGGCAGTTTTGCAAGACTCCTCCAGGTTCCGCTAAAAAGACTTAGGCTCAAGGCCTACGTGGAGAATGTGCATGCATTCTAGACTCTACATTGGCCGAGTTTGTCCGGCTTGGCTGCATCTCTTGTTAAATACCTGTAGTCCCTCACATGCAAGTCACTGGTTTAAAAAGATGGCTGACGGATATTGAAGCATCCTGCTCTGATAAAAATACACACATTTCGATTAATGCGGGAACGCCTAGTCTCCAGTCATACATGCGGCCCCCGACTAGCCCTGCATCCCAGCCGGAATGTCAAAAGGCTCAGCCGCGCCGCGAACGACCAATTCAGGTAAACCCTCATGGTCAATTAATTCCACAGTGCTCGAAACAGAAAGAAACACCCTGTTTGACAGCATGCTTCGGGTCCTTTCCGCCAGTCCCTTTCCAGACTGCGTAGTGCTAGCACGCCGCTCAAATTCAAAACATGCGAAAAAAAGCATGGTCTTCCAGCTTATACTGTCTTCGACTCCAAGGTTTGCTCAGTCTACTTGCTCGTTTTAACAGCAACTGTTGGAACGTTAGCAAAGGTGCGCGGCGGCAGACGGGCGAGGAGAAACATACTGGGAATGATGATAATGGCCAGCAGGACAATGACACCAATAATGATGCACATGCGCATCTTCATGTCCTTCCACCACATCTTCTTGCGGACAAGGTTGGCTCCGCGACGGAAGCCCTGCGCCGAGGCGACGAGGTTGTCGGACTTGTCCTGCAGAGCATCCAGGCGCTCACCACGCTGGGAGACCTTGGTGATGTTGTCGCGCATGGTATCGACCGTCTTGTTAATTTCCTATCGTATGGTTAGCATTCAACGCCATCCCGTCACGCCGCCTTCCGTTTCTTCTAGCTGCCTCGATTTCTTATTCTTCGTCCTTTGTTCGCGGTCCTTGGCATTACCGGCGCTGGCACGGCGGGCGGTGGCGAGGCCCGTCGCTTCCTAGGTAGATACCTAGGCACAGCCTCAGAGCTACCAGAGGGTGACGCAATCGAGCAGGTTCTCAATTTTGCCTCGCGACAGCTGCGCCAGTCAAATCGGCATAAATAAAAATTGCCCTCTGCTCGCCGACACCCTTCTCAGCTCGAGAGTATATGCAATGCGCCGTCCTCTACTATTGCTTAACCTCGGCTTCGACCACCGTTCCGCTTGTCTGTTGCGGCAAGACCATTTTGTCCGCGACGGCGCCAGGAGTTGCTCGAGGCAAAAGAAAAAAAATGAAGCTGGGCTCTTGAATGGATTGAAGTGCGGCGCTCTCTATAGTCAGCAACTTACAGTCTGCAAAGCATCTGTTCTGTTATTGTCACTGGCGCTGCCGGCGTGCTGCGTGCCGGCGTGGCCGCTGGGGATATAAGGGTCATAAGGGGGATCCTGCTGAGGCATGATGGCGGCGTCGAAAAATCAAAGTGCTCGAAGAGAGGGGTATCACAATCGCGGATTTTTAGATCTTGGACAGGAGTCGCGCGAGATGCCGTGGTGCAGACGTGTCTTGTTCTTGTTGAATGTGTTCGTGGGAGATCCTAAGTTGCACAGAACAGGTTTGCGTTCTGTGACACCAGCCGCCTTCCAGGCCCCTTCCAGGGTGGAGATTCAGCGAGGCGCTGCAAATGGGTGGGCTGACGACTGCGACTCGGCTGGGCTGGGCTGGCGGCTAGGTAGCACAATAATGGTGAGGGGCCAGACATACCTACCTAGATACGGAGGTACGTAGGTACCTTTTTCCCCAGCCTGCTGAATGTATGCTATGTACCAAACGCACCTGCGACAGTTGACACAACACGTGTTTCCAGTAGCATTTTTTCTTTATAGAATACGAGATCACCAGTATCAGAAACGGTTACGCTTAATCACCTTCCGTGCTTTTGTTTCTGCCAACAATGACTTGCTCTGTTTTATTTGCTGCTTGGTTGCTTACATGCCATGAGCCTGCTCTCACTCAACCTAGTACCAGGCCCCGTGGTAACGCCAGATTGTGGCGGGAACAAAAGTGCTTGACACGTGACCCTCAGACAACCAATCCCCCGCCACCTCCCTTATTGTGGAAACTGCGTGGCTGTGCTGTGTCACCAAACCGTCGACTCCCTAGCACCCATTGCCAAAGCAGAAGAGAGATATACGCTCAGAAGATTTTTGAATTTACTTTATCAATGCTGTCCCGTCAAACACGAGAATGGGTATCGCGAGGGCGCGTACATATTTGTCGCGAATTCGGACGATCGCATGGTCCTCGACCTTTGGCGCGCTTCCCTGTCTACTTGTTGGGTGCTTGCTACTTGCTGTGCGAGACAAGATTGTGATGGAGACTACCAATTCTATGTACCCTGACGCGTATGGTCTCTGAACCTTCGGAAGGAATAGAAGTCCAAGCCTTAATACTCCCAGCTATGAGTCTAGTTCGGGCGATGCCCGAACACCAGCGAGAAAGCTGCCACTACGGCCAGATAACTTATTGCTTACGAGTCTGTCTGATAGACGCAACCTTGTTTGTGCTCACTGTTTCGTGTGGACAATGTCGCTCTATAAAGACATCACACGCTGGCCAATCACTAAAATAATGTGCTAAAACTACCTCGTCCTTACTAGCACTTCACTACCAAAAATTCCTCAACGAAGTAATGATCAAGAGACCATTTGCTATTTGTGATGCTGGTCGCTATCCTGCTGCCACGATTCGAGTGCCTCTATTGAGGCTCGAGTATACGGGTGTTGTGAACCAAGTACACGCCGCCGAAGAGAAATGCATCGGCCCATCAACTCAGACGCCTGATGTTGGTGGCCGAGGCATCTCAGCATATGTGCTAGGTTATTCATACAGGTTAGCGTACCAGGATGGCTAGCTCCAAGTTTTGTTTTGCTCATTTCCATTGCCTGTAACTCGAGCCTCTCCGCGTCCTCCCATCGGCCTTGTCTCAAAAATGTTACCGCCAGATTGTCCATACACGCCAGCGTGTCGGGATGGTCCGCCCCAAGCTTTTTCTTGTGAGCTTCCATCGCCTGTAGTTGAAGCGCCTCTGCTTCCTTCCATCGGCCCAGCTCGCGATATGTTGACGCCAGGTTAGCTATACTCGCCAACGTTTTAGGATGATCTGCCCCAAGCCTTGTTATATGAGCCTCCATTACCTGTACCTCAAGGGCCTCCGCCTCCTTCAATCGGCTCTGGTGTTTGTATGTTAATGCCAGGTTGGCCATACTAGCTAGGGTCGAGGGATCCTCGACCCCTAGCACCTTCTTGCGAGTCTTCATTGACTGCACCTGAAGTATTTCCGCCTCCTCCCACCGACCTTGATCCCTGTACGTTATTGATAGGCTATATTCGCTGACCAGTGTATCGCGATTTTCCGCCCCTAAAACTCTCTTGCGAGCCTCCATCACTTGCAATCCGAGCCTCTCTGCTTCCTCCCATCGGCTCTGTTCTCTGTATGTCGACGCCAAATAATGCATGCTGTCCAGCGTGGAGGGATGCTCAACCCCTAGTGCCCTCTTGCGAGTCTCCGTCACGTACGACAAACAGCTCTCTGCTTCACCGTACCACCCATCAATATGCGCACACAAACCAAACTGCCATGCAAGTCTCGTTCCTCGTTCACCCGCCTCTCCCGATAGGCAAAATTGCAAGAGATACCGCGCATGCGGCAAGTACAGCCTCCACACATTTTCGCTCTCGTGGTCACCCTCTAGGAACACGGCTTCTAACCTTGCAACTGCCCTGTGCATCCACAAGTTGAAGGTATTTTCTTCTTGTTTTAACCAGTTCCGGGTCGCAAGATGTACAAGCCGGTGCATATCGAGGAATTTCGTCGCCGGTTGTCGGCTGACAAAAGCGTACGCCATCAGCGTTCCTATGGCGTCCACTTCCTCCTTCCGCGACTCGCTTGGCGGCAGAAGGGATTGAGGGATATCCTTGGGATCAAAGCAGGACATGAGCGACAAGTACTCAGCTGCAACAGGATCTGACTTCTGCATCTGTTTGAGCGAAATGAGCCAGGTCGTGGCCACAGGATCTTTGATAGTGTGGTAGCCCCCTTCGTCCCCAAATTTCTCGCTAAGAAGCTTGACCACGTCTTCCTCCTGTTCGTTGAGAAGCTCAAGATATTCTCCCAAAGTAGACTGATTCGCGCCAATATATGCAGCTGCCTGGACAATCGCGAGTGGCAAATGGCAAAGTTTCTCAATCAGTGTCCGGCCCTCCTCATTCTGCTCTGACACTTCTTGGCTGAGTCGGCCGGATAGGAGTTGGAGGGCAGTGTTATCATCCATTTGCGGGACTTCTTCTCTCAGCCCCTCCGGCGACAACCTGAAAGCGACTTTTCTGCTCCGCGTCGTAAAAACCACGCAGCCTAGTTTGCTTTGCGGTACATATTCGAGTAGGCGCGGCAAACCATCCTGGCTCTCAGTGCTTGGGATCCACATGTCGAGATCATCAGCATTGTCGTAGATCACCAGCCATCGGCCAGCAGAGTCATGGCTGAGGTGACGCTGCACGAGTCTTTTCACATCAGTCTTGTCGTCTGGCACAACTATTCCCAGTTGTTCTGCGGCATCAATATATGCCTGTTGAAGTCTTTCAATGTTGTTCGTGGGTATCCAAATGACAGAGCACTGAGAGTGCTTCGCTCTTGTCCGGTATGCTAGCTCGACGGCGACCTGTGTCTTCCCCACGCCTCCTAGCCCAAACAGTGAGATTTTTGACGGCCAATCTGTAGCAAAGAGCGCCTTGTCTAGCTTTGCGAGCAGCGAGGCGCGCCCAACAAAGCGCAAATTCTTCTGGAAAGGAACCGTCCAGCAAGGCACGCGTGAATCTAGAGATATGTTAGGAAAAGAGGCGACTGTCTCAATGTAACGCACTCGTATGTTTGCTCATTAGACGGAGTGAGTATTCCTAAGCGTTCGTGAGCTTGGGCCACATAGCAATGTAAAAAGTCATCTTACGTGAATGACAGAAACAAAGGTGGTCGGAGTCTTGTCTACTCCATACTTTGCATTAGTAAAAAAGCCCAGCTCTTTTGCATCACTAAGAAAAGTCCTCAATATACACACTTTGCTTCTCTTTCAAATTCAACACGCAGTCTCGCACGCGCGTGATCTGAGCTGTATGATCAAGGTAACTCTCCGTCGTTGCCTCCATGACTCCCTGTTCCTTGTACTCTTCCAGGCCGATACCTTCAAGGCCACGGTCAACATTGAAACGAAAGTAGCGCTTAAGGTCGTAATATTGCCTCCACCTTGCTATGAAGCGCGCCTCTGTCTGTTCCGTTTCAGTCGCCATTGCGACTAGAGTTTTGGTCAGCAATTTACGGAATTCATACTCGATAGCTTTCCTGCCCGGACGGCCTGTCCCAATTGATATAAAGCATTTGACCTGAGGCATCAGGTCTGCTGTGTCATCGCACCATAGATCTGTCGCCTCTCGCTCGACTTGCTCGACGGGGTTGTTAGCTCCGAGGGCGCCGTCGACGAACTGGCGAGCGCCAATGCGCACAGGGTCAAAGAAGCTGGTAGCCGCCGAAGTAGCAAGAGCAGCCTCAAGAATGGTTGCTTCAATGTTTGTCTTGCCTCGCAAAGCATAGCTTCTAAGCCTCGTGATGTCTCTGGTTTCCTTTGCCGCAGTGCACACAAACCTACTTGGTGTTAGGTTGTTCGACTCCGTGTTAAGATATACGGTGCATACACTCTGCAGCCACGAGATTGCCCATCGTTGAAACGGTCTTTAGGAGAAGCCCCGTTCTGGCTGATCGCTTGTTCCACTGCGGATCGGAGTTTTTCAATGTCATACTTTGCTTTGATTTCCCCCCGTAGAGAAATAGGCAGCCAGCTCGATTTTCTTTCAAACACGCTCTTCATAAGATCGATGTACGTCGAGATACATTTGTCGACGTCCATCTCGAGCCGCCCGAGCATGATGGCGATGAGGCTAGGAGGTTAGCGTTGAATTGTGGTCGGCGATGGCCTAAACTCACCCGCCGGTACTGGTGCCTCCAATCAAGTCGAAAACTTCGCAGGGTTTTACAGAAGGAAGGCCAGATTTTCCACGCTCATAGTTCAGCCGCTCCATAATGCCTTTGAGAATAAAAAGCGTCGATAGGCCACGGACACCACCGCCATCCAGCGACAAGAGGCAAAGCCCTTCCTGGTCAACAGGATTTAGCTCTGCGATTGTACCAGATGTGTACTCCATCGCTGAGGTGACTTATTGCTGTGCGATCGTGACACCGAACGAAGAGGTGTGGACTGTAGAGAACCGGTGGGAGTCGCACGGCAGGAAGGCAGGCAGATCAACTAAATGGACGGGCGGGAAGGATCGTGGGGGTCGCGGACCAATCATTTCGATTGAGGCGCAGACATGACCTCGGCAGAGCAGGGCTTGCACCAATGGCCATCAAGACCACATAATTGGCATTGGGAAGGCACGCTGCTGGGCGCTTAGCAGCATGTTGATCGTTTGGCACAGTCTGCCCTTCGACGGTTTGGGCAGAAAGAAGAGAAAAGCACGACATCCTGGAGGGTCTCCGGTTTTTGACTTGGCAAGGTATGGTAGCAGGAGCTTCTAAGTGTTGCGGATGGCCTGCCGCATCAGATTGCGGTGTTATGGTCGATTTGTGTCCAAGCTCAGTTAGAGGGTGAAGCCGCTTGTAGTGAGTTGATGAAAGCTATCTGGAGGATATCCAGTTAGCGCAGTAGCTTAACTACTGGAAATACGCCACTGGAAACCCAGTTTAGCTACCCGTTTGCAGTGCGAAGACGCCAGCGACGGCCGGGTAACTTAGTTAGCTTTCCTAGCAGCCAAAAATAGTAAACTAAGAGCGCTAGCGACCTCCACAATGAGGTTTAGCACGCTGTTATGGTGCGGTCTGGGAATAGTGATCCTCCTCATCTTTTACTCGTTGTATAGGTCTTTACTCGTAGCACAAGTTCCTCAGCATGTATTCACAACTCAAGGCTTTCCTCTACAGCCACGATGTTCTGAACGTCTGGTTGCCTTTGAAATAGCAGCAAGCACGAAGAAAGCGATGAGATCACTGATAGATATATTGACTACAATTGTAGGAACAGCCCGTTGCCTAGAAAGATAATCCTCCTCTATGAGACCGTGCAGTGGTCTGATACTCTTGTAGCTGCCTCCTCGCTTGTGACGCGGCATGTGACGATACACCAGGTTGACTTCATGTTCTATCTATCTAGCAGTGTTTGTATAGTATATTTTGTTCATACTGAAGGATGAACTTGCCGGACGGGGCTAGCTCTGATGACCCCTTCAACAAAATAATGAGCGCTAACTGATTGCGCATAGGGTAACAAACGCGGGTAGTTGCCAAAGTCGCAAGAACCCACTACCAGTAGAGTACTAGTAAAAACATACTATCTTCCAAAATCAGACATGGCAAATGTTTCAAAGCTACCTAGTAGTATTATAAAAAACTATCAAAGTTCTCTTGCAGCCCGTCAGATGTCCGTGCAAAAGTTGGAAAGGGTTCTTCTTGGGGAAACCTGGAACAAATATCTCGCTAACCCTTTGCATGTACCAGAGTACGATCTAGCTTTCCGATTTCCAAACTCTCACCCTTCGTCCAGCGGTAGAAGGCGTACAGGTACAACTCCATATGTAGTAAATAGATTAGAACTGGTTGAATGTGGTTTCCATAGTTCTCATAAGAGAAGCTTATGAGCCTGTTCGTCACAGATGCTTACCTCCTCAGTAGACAAGTTCCCATCGTATTCTGACAACCGTTCCCACGCGTCTAGCATAGCCCTTCCTATATTGGTCATGTCGAGAGCCATCTCTCTCTGTCTTTGTATACTGGCTTATAACTGATCTCTCTCCAATTCAGGGCCTTGCAGCTGAATAACTGTAAGTGTTTTCCTCAAACCCTCCATTGGCTCCAGTATTGTCTTCGCCTTCTCGCTTCGTTGGTCAAACTTGGCAACTCCTAAAACTTTCTTTTCGTGAACTTGGTATCTGTAAACTTTGAATCCCGCATAATCGGCATACAGTGTCACCGATCCAAGTAGCCGAACTGAATGACTTGTGCAATTGGCCAAAGTCGTTCAGAAACTTTGACCAGCTCAGCTCCGGTCTCTACAACGTACATCATTTCGCGTCCGCAATGAGTGCTGATGGCGATCCTGACAGCGTGTATGATTATGCTCAGTTACTTTGGTTCGAGACAGCTGGTCACTTGCATCACCACCTCACAAAAGCACTGCGCCGGACTTCTAGCTCGGATAACTTCGTGTCGTGGACTAGCTCGCTGCTTCTCGCCATTCAATATGTCATCTATCGATGTCACCAATCCGGCCAAGCTTCCAGGAAAGTGGAAATTTGCGTTGCTGATCCAGAGGAGTTCCCCGCAGACCAGTTTATGCGGGTTCTGTCTCTCGCCGAAGCATGCGAAGCCCATGCCAACGGCGGCGCAGACGGCTTTTTCAACCTGTGTCTGACACGATCCGAGTTTGACGAAGGCGAGTACCTCGGTCAGGGCAGGGTCGAGATTGCTGATCGTTCTTGCGTGTTCACGCTAGCCCAGCTCGAGCAGACCGGGCTTTACGAGCTGTACCCTGAGCTGGCAGGCGCCGAGGTGGAAAGATGGTTGGACGAATTGCGTGCGCAATCTGCGTGCACATTGGTCCTGTGCATGCTGGGGCAGACAGGCAGACACTGTGACGGCGTCGAGGCTCGTGATCGAGTGCTTTCCTCGCTTCGGCGCGCTTGATATGGCTTTGATGTTTCTGTCTCTCAAAGAGCGAGCTTTACACGCCGCCCTTTGTTGCGAAGACAAAGATGACCAGTACCTTGGACCAGTCGAGGTTCAGCGTTATCGGTACCTGCTTCGGACGGCCGACCATGTCAAGGAAACCCAAAAAATGGGTTGCGATGTGCGCCTGATCCAGAAATGTACATTCTGGCATCAATGGTTGACTGTCGCGAGTTATGGCCACGGTGGCAGTCACGATTATCTTGGCGAGACTTATAGTCTTTGCGCAGACTTATCTGGCTAGACATTTAAGCCATGTTCTGCCATTGGGGGCTCTCACCTAAGGCGCATGTTGACGCGACTGCATAGTTCTGGAGCTGTGCTTGTATGATTGTTCGTCGCTAGCTTCGGGAAAGCTTTCTGAGATTGAGGATTGACGCGCTATATTTTGTCATGGTTCAGTTGAAGATGTGATGTTTGGATTTTGAGGCCTTTTCCTTTTTCAGAGTCATTAGCAGCGGACCTCTAGAGGCTTTGTAGACTAAGATGTCAAGTGTATAATAGGAAACTTTAATGTCAGATGCCGTTGGATTGTCGTGGTTGTGCAAGCCATGTAGGGTAGGCCCATCTTGGTGGCTGGTTCACCGGTTGGAGCACCGCCGAGGCGAGGAAGAAAAGACCAGACTTGGGTTAGCTTATCTGCTGCATTGATCGTTGTGGAACCATGTGTGGCCGCTGTGCCCGCTTCGCTTTTTCCTGGATGTGCGGTCACCATGGAGGCAAAGAGGTTCAAGTGTGACACCAACAAGGCTGGAACAACCAACTTAGCTCAGCTAATGCAGCGGCACTCGACCCCACTCATTGCCGCGATTGATGGTGTTGAGACAAGGGACCAAAGACGGCAGAGTGAGAAGCTGTTGCTTGCATTGGGTCGTGCATTGGGTCGTGCATTGACCCAGGGTCGTTGGGCGAAAAAGCAAAAGGGCACATCAACTTTTGACGCTGTTGAGGGAGACGGTGATGCCTCTGGCACTGGCAGCGTGCAAGGGCAACCCCGCACTATCGGCATCGGAACCACCAGTCAACCAGTGCATTTCAGAGGCGCTGACGTAGGCCCTGGATGATTTACGCGGACAAGATGGAGCTAATGAGCGCCACGGCCAAGCCAAGAGAAACTCGTATCCCGAGGCACAAGTAGAGCAGATGCCGAGGGGAAGCTCGGCATCGCAGTTTGCATCTGCTTTGGTCGAGTCTCGTTGATAAAGCGAGGAAGATTGATTCTGCTACCTTTACAGATTATTGCAGCGATGCCTCGGGGCGATCTGCGTTGCTTCGCCAGCCGTCTAGCAGCCCCCGCTTCCAGCATGAAAGGAGCTCTGTAATTTCCAGAACCATGATTTCCAATGCTGCACGCTGGGAAATCGGCCGACAGACTAGCCAGCATGCATGGGTTTTATTATTGCGCATCATGATTGTTTCAAAAGAGATACGCATTTCGAAAGCTCCAAACTCTCTATTGATCCAGGCAACGTGCACCTCATAGAGAGGCTCGTATAAACCCACCGCAACCTCTTGCCTGAGTGGCAGTGCCTCTCTGGCGGCTCGTATCGCCCTGGCCGTGGGCTGATGTGCCACTCCACCAGCTCTACAGCGGGTTTTGGTCGGGCGAGCGGGCCCCTTAAAAAAGGGCCACGGGGCGGGCAGGCGTGGCAGGCAGGCAGGCAGGCTGGTGGTGGCTGGGTGACTTTAGTGGCTTCAGTGGCTCCATGATTCCATTCAGCGTCCTCCGCGCTGTAGCCTGTACGGCCGTGTGCGGGAGAGGGGTCGCGTCTGGTTGCAGCCACCACGTGTGGCACGGCGCGGCTCTTGCTTTTCCCGGACACATGCGCAGGACGAGAAAATGCAGTCTTTGTTGGTATGATTTTTGCAATTACCCTCTCTTCCGCACTTGCTTGTATGCATTGGGCCTGCGTCTGTGTGTCCAGTCCCATGTCTGCCTTTGTTTGTCGTGCCTGGCCACCGCTGACGGTAGCCACGCCTCGGAGTATTTATTGGTTGGTCAGCCCCTGTCATCGACTTGCAGGCCACTGCAGCCTGCGGGCTTACCAGCACAATGCACCTGGTCCCCGGATCGTCCGCATGATCCCTGCCCATCGTCTGGCGCTACTCCAAGCTCCTCGTAACGACAGGCCGCTCCAGCACTAGCGGTGCAAGCTTATAGCGCCTCCCGACAGCCTATTTCCAACCATATTAGTGGGCTGGCCGGGGCTAGCTCCAGCGCCTTTCCGCTTTCGCTGGTCCAAGTCCAGTGGCAGTCCAGTGCCTCCGGGACTCGTCTCCACCGCAACCTCCATCCAAGACCTGCCACTCAGGCTCAGGCTCACCCGTTCATTCACTGCCCGCACAACCAGCCGCCCCCAAAGCCTCGTCTCTTACTTCTGACGTCGTTTTTGCTTCTTTCCATCCGCTTTCATCCCTCTTCTGCTCATCCCCTTGACAGATGGCATCTTCTCATCCTATTCCCGATAGTCACCCTTTTCCCTCGACATTTCATCCACGGTAACCCCAGGAACCGCCATCAACAGCACCCGACGACACCATCTCGCCACAGCCACCCGCTTTACAAACTTTGGGCCCTCCGCGCTTGACTCGTCTTGGACCGCAGCACTCCAACCCATGGGCCCATCTCTGTCGCCCAGATTGTGAAAACCGCGACTTCTCCTCAAACTACACACGCGTTCCTACTCAACAAATAGACTGCAATTGCTGATATTGTCATGTTTGGCGCCATCTCCAGAGGATCGCGGCTTGCCCGCATCCTCACGGCTTCGGTGCTCGTTACTGGCCGTCTTGTCCAGGCTGCCGGCTACACCTTGGACATGACTTCTGATCGTATGCCTTGACCCAAAACCCAGCCCCTCGGCCTCGCTGACCATGCCACACAGAATCCGTAAAAGATACCGCCAAGGGACTCGCCGACGACATGCTTTCCTTTTACACTGGCAACAAGCCCGGTGGCACGCCCGGCCTGCTCCCAACACCATACTATTGTTTGTCGCATCCCGCAGCTTGCCTTGTTGGCCTGGTACTAACGATTGGGACTAGGGTGGGAAGCCGGCGCCATGTTGGGCGCCCTCATCGATTATTGGTATTACACCGGAGACGACGAATACAACGACCTAGTCAGCCAAGGCCTGCTCTTCCAGGTCGGCACCAACAGAGACTACATGCCCAACAACCAGACCCTGACCGAGGGTAACGATGACCAGGGCTTCTGGGGCCTTGCTGTCATGTCCGCTGCCGAATACAACTTTCCCAATCCACCTGCAGACCAGCCTCAGTGGCTCGAGCTCGCCCAGGCCGTCTTTAACACCCAGGCTGCCCGATGGGACACGGCCGATTGCAACGGTGGCTTGCGTTGGCAGATTTACCAATGGAACAAGGGTTACGACTACAAGGTATGTCCATATTGCGCCGACATCAATCTTGGCACTAGAATCGGCAGCTAATCTTTTCTCAAGAATTCGATTTCTCAGGCCTGCTTCTTCGCTCTCGGCGCTCGACTCGCTCTTTATACCGGGAACCAGACCTACGCCGACTGGGCCGAGAGGACCTGGGACTGGATGTGGGGGACTGGATTCATCAACAACGAAACATACTACGTCATTGATGGTGCCGCCATTGGTAGCAACTGCACCACCTACAGCCCGTATCAGTTCTCGTACAATGCCGGCGGCTTCATTCTCGGCGCAGCCGCCATGTACAACCACACCGAGTCCAAAGCCTGGAAAGACCGCCTCGATGGCCTCATCAAAGGCTCCCAAGTCTTTTTCGTCGGAGACAACAACGACATAATGTCCGAGGTCGCCTGCGAGCCCGTCGACCGCTGCAACATTGACCAGCAATCCTTCAAGGCCTACTTGTCTCGATGGCTCGCCGCTGCCACCCAATGGGCCCCAGACGTGTACGACACCGTGATGCCATATCTCAAGGCCTCTGCCAAGGCTGCCGTGAATCAATGCGTCGGAGGCAAAAATGGCAGAATGTGTGGATTGAAATGGGCGAGAAACGAAGGAAAATACGACGGATCCACTGGCGTTGGTCAACAGATGGCTGCCTTGGAGGTCCTATTAGCCACCACCATCAAGGATCGCGCCGCGCCGCTGACGGCCGACTCGGGAGGCACCAGCAAGGGTGATCCCAATGCAGGCTCCAGTGATATCGGCAAGAAGAATCCAATTCCAACTTTCGACCCGCCCACTGCTGGGATGAAAGCCGCTGGCGCCCTCATCACAGTGGCCATCCTGAGTGGTATTCTGGGCACCCTCGCCTGGCTGCTCTTTGACGAGACATCGGATAAGAAAATGGTGGCCCAAGTCAAGGGATCGATTGCCAACTTCAGGTCTACCGCGGCTGGCGGAGTGGCCGCCGGAGCCGGCGTCGGCATGGTGGGCGCGGCAGCCAGGGGCCGTCGCAGCTCGCCGGTCGATGAAAAGGGCGTACAGACATCAACGGGCTACGTCAGCGATCGTAGCTCCCACATTAGCGAAAAGGCCATTCAAGACATGCCTGTGACGGTCAATCGCGTGCGCAGAGATAGCAGCAACAGCACGCGCCGGCTTTCCAACATGCCCCTCGGATGGCCTCGAAATTCCGTATCGCGCCCTGGACCTGTTGGCCAGGCCGTGACGACGAACGACGTCGATCGCATCGAGCCCGTCAACCCACGACACAGCAGGCTATGATGTGAAGAATTCGGCTTTTTACTCTATTCTTCATTCTGCTTTTTTACCTCGGGCTCTGGCATCGAAAGCAGCTCCATAGCGGAGGTTTGACGTTGGCGTTTGTTTCTTGGGATTTTTGGCGCATTGGTGTTTTATGCATGTCGACACTCGGCTTCATCGTGAAAAGCTGTTGGGTTTATGGAAATAGCGATATATGGACGGGCCCACACCGACATTTGTTTTATCTTGGCCGGAGCCTGTTATGGCGTTTTTCTGTTTCAGCACGGCGCTGCACATTTGACTTTATTTATTAGAAACGGAATGAGAGAGCACATTTCCACGAAAGCATTAAAACAATATTCTTTCCATCTTCATTATTACAATTGTGTGGTAGTAGATTGGGCAACGGTCGAAACTGGCAGATTCTACCTTGGGCGATAATTCTTCAAAAACGAGGCTGACACATGAGACCTGGGCTCGTTTACGCGAACAAACTTTAGTGAGAAAGTAGCTTAGGGGCAATGCTGCAAGCTACGCCGGGGTTATAAGTGTATTCCTGTACAACAGCCGAGATTGTGGCTCATACAGGCTGGCAAACAACAATATACAAAACAACCAAGCAATTCGAGCCCACGTCAGGGCATGTATATACACTTCTTCCACTCCAGTCTTCAACATACCATCGTCGCCGGCGCCGGCGCCCGTGCCGCATCCCCGTCCTTGTCCCTCAACGACCCTCCCTTTGCCGCGAACCAGCCTTCCGTCTCTTCGACGCCCATCAGCGCGGTGATCCACATCTTGCCAAACGAGTCGACGTCGTCGGCCCTGGCCTGGCGGAGCGTGTCCTCCCACCGGCCGTTGGTGACGACGAACCACCTGCCCTCGCGCCAGCAGCTCGCAAACTCGACGGCGCTCTCGGCGTGCCAGAGCCCGCGCGACAGCGTCCACGAGTGCTTGAGCGCCGCGCACCTCGCGCCGGCGTGCTGGCCGGGCGGGGCCGCCATGGCGCGGTACGCCTGCAGCATGTAAAAGGTGATGAGGGCGGTGCGGCGCGCGCTCTCGTGCAGGCGCCAGTCGCGCCAGAGCTCGCGCGCGGGCTGGACGGGAAAAGTCGCGAGGTCCGTCGCGCGCAGCAGCTCGCTGTCGAAGCGCACAAAGGAGAGGAGGTGCATGGTCGAGGCCTCGAGCGCGGGGATGAGGCGCTCGGCGCGGGCGCGCGCGGCGACGTCGCCGTCAAAGAGGCGCATGACCTGGTACAGGATGAGGGCGTGCGTGTGCGCGAGCGCGAGGCGCAGGGTCGCGGGCGGGGGAGTGCTGAGGAGGGCGGTGACGCGCGCGTCGATGAGGCTAAAGACTACGGGCGCGTTGACGCGGTTCTTGGCCAGGTAGAGCGCGCAGGCGCCGACGGCGTCCTACATCGACGCGGGCATGGCGTCGCGGTAGAGCAGGCGGTGCGACCAAGGCGTCTCGAGCGCGTCGACCATGGTGCGCGGCGCGGTGCGGATCAGGTCCACGGCAAACTCGAGCCGCTCCCGGATCATGGTCGACACGTACTCGAGCTGCTGCGCCGCGGGCGCCATGAGGGTGCCCAGATGCTGCTGCCGCGCCTCCTTGAGAAAGTCAATCTCGGGGACGTAGTCGTCCTCGAATACCGACGGCGTGTCTCCTTCATATATGGTGCTGCTGTTGTTGTATGTGTTGCTGCCAGACAAGGGCTCGAGCCCGCAGAGGCTGCCCAATGCATTACTGTTCAGGTCTCCGCCGAGCATCTCGAACCCGTCCAGACTGCCAAAGTGAAAGCCGTTGCTCTTGTCCAGGCCCGATATCGAGGGGAGGTCCACGTCCAACGGCGTAGCTAAAAGGGCATCGAAATCATCCTGCGCGTTGCTACAAGGAGCGACAGCGGAGGCGGCGTCCAGCAAGATGCGGTCTTCCGCCAGGGCGCTCAGCATCGACGTCACCCGCTGCGGAGTGGTACTCGCCCTCTGCTGCTGCTGCGCGGGGGAAAAGTCGCAGGGCACGTTGCGCTGCGCGCAGCGCATGCACGCCGGAGCCCCGGCGTACTCGCAGCGCCGCTTGGCCTTGATGCAGGCCGAGCAGGACTTGCGCCGCGGCGGGGGGTTGTCGCGCTCCCTTGCGCTGTTGGACATTCTTTTGGAGATCTAGACTCTGATGGAACGTAGAGGAGGAGACTGTGTCGAGGATAAGATCTAGGGATATAAAAGAGGGGAACAAGTTGTTGAGAGAGAGATGGGATTGTGATGAGCAGAGTGGGAGTTCCGCCGGGTCGTACAAAGGCCTCGGGAAGGGTGGGGTGGGGCGGCGGAACTCCGCCGGTGACACGGCAGGCCGGAGCTAGACTCCATATTGCCGGGGCGCGGAGGGAAGCGGCCTAAAACCCGGCGCGCAGGGGTCATGTTCTGTTGTAAGACGGGGGCAGTGATTTACAATCAAAATCACAAAATTCAATCACAAACTTGCCGTCTGGCGTCGGTAGAGCATCTATATAAGAACGTAGATGGCCCTGGTGTTCCAAGCCTTTTAGAAACAGGCTCAGAGCTTTCACTTACACTAATCCACCATCCCGCCTGCTACCTCTACACATTTGCACTGAGCAACACATCACCACCACAACCAAACTATTCTTCCTTGACCACTGTGAAAGAAAATATGAAGGTCTTCATCTGTGGCATCACTGGCAGCCAAGGCTCCGCCCTCGCCCGTCTTCTCCTCCCCAGCACCCCCGTCATCGGCATGACCCGCAACCCATCCTCCGCGTCCGCCGTGGCACTCGCCTCCCTCGGCGCCGAGATTCGACCCGGCTCCTACGACGACGCCTCGGCTCTCGCCTCTGCCCTCGCCGGCTGCACCGCGCTCTTCCTCAACCCGATGCCGAGCTTCACCGACCCGGCCGACGAGCGCCGCGACGGGCTCGCCATCCTCGCCGCCGCCAAGGCCGCCGGCACCGTGACGCGCGTGGTGTACTCGACGGCGCTGAGCGTCGACGCGCCCGAGCGGCTGCCCGGCTACGACCCGGAGGCGTACATGGCCAAGATGCTCGCCCAGAAGCAGCTTCTCGAGGGCGCGGTGCGCGACGCCGCCGGCAGCGGCATCCCGCACTGGACCATTCTCCGTCCGGGCAACTTCATGACCAACTACGTTGGCGAGCCGGCGCTGGCCCGCCAGAGGGACCTCGTCTTCGAGGGCGTCTCGACGACGGCGTTTGCAAGGGACACCAGGCTGCCAATGGTGGACGCGGCCACGATTGGCGCGTTTGCGCGCGCCGCGCTGCTGGACGCGGACGGCAGGTTTGACGGGCAGGAGATTGGCCTCGTGGACGAGCTGCTGACGCTCGACGAGACGCTGGAGAAGCTGAGCGCCGCGACGGGCAGGACGCTGACGGCAAGGTACATGACGGACGACGAGGTGGAGGCGCAGCGGCTGCTGAACCCAATGGTCGGCGCGCAGGTCATGATGCGCGGGATGGCGCAGTTTGCGGACCTCGAGGCCGTCGGGAGCTGGGGCGTGCCGCTGAGCTCGTTTGACAAGTTCCTGGCGCGAGAGGCGGCGCTGGTCAAGGAGACGTACGATGCCAAGGACAAGACTGCGTAAATGGCAGGGCTGCACAGCATGGCTGGTATTGCTTGGGTGCCGTGGCGCGAGCTGGCCGGAGCATCTTGAGACCAGGGATCGGTAGATCGACGTGAGAAGGAGAAGAAGAGTAGTAAAATTGTTAATTCGAAAAGCTTTCAATTTAATTCTCTTCTCAATTCATCAAGGGCGATCAAGTATTGCGCTAACATGAGACGGTTTACACATGCAGTTCCATTTGAGACTATAGAGCTGACCCCGGCAGATCCTGACCACACACTCTTTGTGCATGTTTCTCAACTACTATTATTCTCTTCTGTTTCACGTATCCATTCTTTTTGTAACCGTCGTGGGCTTTATGCTCTCGCCTCGCCTGACTCGGGACATGGCTCGACAAGGCAACCCTCGGCGACGCTAACACAACCAACCCCCGCAAACCAACCCACAACAGTCCCCAGCAAATTCGACGCAAGAAATTGTAAAAAAAAGAGGCAAAAACTAAAAACATACAGCAGCCGGTGTTCGCTGGTCGTCACCGACCCAACTACTAATCTGCCGGTCAGTAGCTTAACTTCAGCGGAGCAAACGGGACGCGGTGTACTCTACTGCCTATGGCCGTATGTATCGGGTTGTAAGCCAATTCTGTATATATCCCGTTGCAAGACACCAAAAACTCAAACTGTTCCACGCTCTGCTTTATTGAAAATCCTCAACCCTTCAAACACGCTTTTTGAAGCCTACAGCGAACTCCTTATCTAATACTAAGGGTTAACTATTCAGACATAGCTTCTAATTTCTCAAGTAGCAACACTATTCGTGCGTGAAAGTACGGGTATACACAAGCTACCTCAATAAAACAATAACAATTCCTTGCAGGGGCTCGCTCAACGTCTCGGAACCAGGTCATACTTGCTTCCCGCCTTGTCAAATTTGTGAGCAACGTTGGCCACATCGAATCCCCAGGGTCCCTGGCCACCATTATAATTCTTGTCACAGACTGTTTTGTCATTGTTCATGAGAGCTGTGCAGTAAGGACTGTGTCTCATGTCAGTGTGAAGACGCAGAGGGCCAACAGTGTATTGTTCTCTTACCCCATCTGTCCCGTGAACTTGATCTTGAACCACGTGCCATCAGCAGCCCCAGGAGCACCAGCATTCTTAGGGTCAAACTGCTTGATGTTGTTGCTGCGATACAGGGAGTTGAGTGTGCCTCCCTGTGACTTTTGAGAGGGAACGCTGACGGGAAACAAGAAAGCGCTTGAAGAAAAGAAATAGGTCAGTAAAGTGTCGACATCAACAGTGCGAGCAACCAGACGGTGTGCATACCTGGCGCCGCCCTGCAAGGTGGATGCGAATGGGTACTCTTCAGGAGAGTCGAATGCTGCCCCGTTGTCCCATTGTGTGTTCGGTGGGGGAACTTGGGTGTTGAACTTGTTTTGGTTCTTCTTAAACGGCGAGGCGCACACTCCACTAGTCCTGCGATTTTGCGTAATGACATCGGAAGTGACGCGCTGTCTATAAAGGGTCACATTCAGTAACAGAAGCAAAACCAGGAAGCGTCAGCTTGAGGTGTAGCTTACAAGACGTCGGGGGCTCCCAAGCAGAGAATGGCATAGCAGTCCGCCTCAAATGGTAGCATGTTCGACTTGCCAATGTCCAGATTCAACTCAGCCTCAATAGGATCCGACGGGTCATTGCCGGTTCCAGCACGACGAACGAGGTCGGTGATGGTGTCATCCCGAGGCCCGATTTCCAGAGGTCCGATATCTCTGGGCTCGTTGAGAATCGGCGTTGCTAGGGTTCCCTGGAGCCCAAGGGCATAGAGAAACACTGCAATGGAAGAAATGAGCTGCATTTTTTCAAGAATAGAGAGCAACAAAGTACAACAAAGAATGTTCAACGTCTCTGTCTTTGCCAATCTGGTAGAATGTTGATAGCTACTTACCGGAAGTCTGCCAGCTTTTATACACTCAAATTCCGGCAGCCATCAAGACGATATCACTTTCCTTTTCGTATACTTGAGTAAGTGTAGTATCGTTCCGCGACTCTCATCGGCTGCCGCCAAGGTTGTACAGTGTAAGCGCATGTCTGAAACATGGCCCATGAGAATCAGAGCAGGACAACCGAGTCAACGCCTTGATGGAAGTCTTCGCTGAACTGCTTTTCAGAGCACCGGCAAAGTGCCGAGATTTTGGAAGACATCAGCAATCATGCAGACTCGGACGAGGTTGTCTTGGTAATTCACGCCACGCATGGCATGCTGTGGCTGGGTTGCGCTTGTGCTTTCGTACTGCCAAGACCTTTAATTACTCTCAAAGTATAATCATGCACAGTCGGCGCACAAAATATGTATTTCGCTTCTGCGCACGTATGGCCCATGCATATTCATCTCCTCTTTACCGACAGTGGGCGTGTGGCACGCATAGTTCTTGGCATTGGTCTGACTTGAAACACGGCAGTGTTGAAGCGGGCTTTGCCTCTGGTTGCTGGTTTGAATCATCTCGCGTGTTTGGACTTTTCTTCTTCTTCATCTTTTTGCAGAAAAAAATTAAACTACCCAACATTATTCTACTGACGCACATTGCGCATCGCCCACGTCTTATCCCATCGCTATTTCAACATGTCGGCCATTCTCCTCTTCTGCACGGCAAAGGTGCCCGCAAAGGTTTGGAAGCCGCCGACTTGAACAAAACGTTGTTAACTTTGCGTTGCATATCAGGTCATCAACCAATTGATGGAGGAATGTGCCATCCCCGATGACGCAGACAACATTTTCAGTCTGGTTCGCACCCGAGACCAACAGCGTCTGGATGAATGGAACACCGAGCCTCCAGTGCAGGAATTCAGCACGGGCTTTGAAGCTACTTCTGACGGCGAACTACGAAGTCGCATCAGACCGCTCATTCAAAGGTCGACAGCTGGCGCCTCAACCAGTCTTGCCAGCGATTGGATGGCTGTGCTAGATGACAAGTCTGAGGCGCAATCTGCCGTGGTGCTGCATTACTCCTTGCCCGAGGACCTTTGGAGCGAGCCTATCGCTAGTTCGGCTGAAGTCATTGAAGGCAGAATCTGGTGGAAGTGGCGCGTGCCTTTCAAGGCGGCGTGGACTCTGTTCAATGCCGTCGATAGCTGCGGCGACTATGGGATTGAGCTGCTTTCGCGAGACGAATATCGCGACTCACAGGGTGTCCTTCAGACTGAGATCCCTATGATGATTTTGGATGGAGAAATGAAAGACCCAAAGGAGGATTAGTACACGAGAATACGCTTGGTTGCTAGACAAAAGCCGCGACTAAAGTAGAGGGCACATTACAGTGTCATTTGCTACAATGTAGTTCTTATATAGTTCAATCCATTTTTACAACATCGTGCTATTCAAGCTACTTGATCAAGCCAGTGCAAAGAATAACCAGCGCAAGGAATATCCAGGCGTAGAACAAGCTTTTCCTTGCTAGTCTCTACTCTACCGGCCTGCAGCTAAAAGTGACAAGGATCAACATCTTTCCGCTTTGATGTCGATGACGACATCTCTACAACTGCGCCATCTTTGGCTCTCTCGCAAACAAAGGTACATTGTTGGCGACGATGATGCATTGGTGCAACCTGCAATTTCCAAGACTGCAAGAAATGCCGCGAAGCAGCGCATGCCCATGAAAGCGTGCGTTGAATAAGGGCAGTGTAGTGGAGGGCGCAAGTCTATGCCACACTTTACTCCTACCTTGGCAGCCGCATTCCGCAACACGTGATTTTCATGCTACTTGTTGCCATGAATCATTTGCGAATTCGTTCCATAATGGCACGATTTTGTGAACCGGGAGCCAAGAAATTGTTGTGTCGCTTAAGTTTTTGCGAGGAGCAACGCAATGAGCGAGCTGTGGTATTATATAAATCGCTCTCTTCCCGATGTGCTGCCAGGTACATCGCAAAGAGAGTATCAACCGGGAAATTTGTTCTTTTCTTTCTGTCAATTTCGGCAAGATTATTTACATAGCTGTTCATCATGCACGCCAAACATTTACATGTCCTCTTGAAAACCCTAGTCTGTCTTCAGCAGGTTAGCGGTAGGGCTGTCGGCCATGATGTCACTTCAATTTCCAACGTCGCCAATGAAGCCCCGACTCAGTTCTGCCCACTAGCCAAAGAACGTGCGAGTCTCTATTCTCGCCAGGAATGTGAGTTTCAACCCTTTATTACTATGCCAGAGCTGACATGGATCCTGCGATAGCCGAGGACGACTGTCAGGAGGCGCTTGATGAGCTGGCCGAGTCTGACGATCCGTTCGAAGAGGCCGACCTGAAGAAGTTGGAAGCTGGTGAATTTTCTAGCCTTGACTGCGCGGCTGCACTAGTGTCGATGTATATCAAGTACAAGATCCACATGCCGGAGCTGAGCAGCAAACTTGCCCGTCGTGATGATATCGCAGAAGGTACAACAATCTTTCGATAGAACAATGAATCTCCCGCTAACCACGGTACCCTTGGCAGATTCGACGGCTGATTGCAAGCGGGCGCAAGATCTTGTACAGAAACAGAAGATCCCAGAGCCGTGCAAGACGCTCAAGAACATCGAATTCGGCTTCACTTTAGACAGCAGTTTCTTGGGCTTACTTGGGGAGGGGACCGATGATATCATCGGTGCTACACTTGGCGGCTCGGCCGGAACAGCCGAATTGAAGCTTGCGGAATCGCCTTCGGGAGGAGCTTCAGCTTGGGTGGCTGTGGATATGCAAGAGGCCTTCCAATCCGACTCGGTTGACATCAACAAGATTAACAACCTCACTATTACCGCGAAGAAAACTGGGTTATCGAAGGACGCATTCAAAGTGAAAGGTAAAAGTGGTAGCAGAAAAACTAGGCTTGCTTTTTGCTAACGAGATTGCTTCAAGATGTTCGCCTTCGCGCCAAGTGTGCTGAGCCCGGCTTTGGGGCCGCGGATGACAAGCATGTCGGGATCAATACATGGTATGAACGTCCTCAGGAGGGTTGGTGGATTTTCAGCTACTGGTACGATTCCAACTATGAGAAGAAGACCGTGGCAACTTTGCCAGTCGTCCCTGCAGACTGGGCATTTACTCCTCCATGCACCACCATCAAGGATCTCAGCTACGAATTCACGTTGGGCGGCGGCCTCCTCGGCTCTCTCAAAGGCGACGGAACCGGTGACACGCTGGCCATCAAGCTTGGAGACGGCAAAATTGCGCTTGGAAACTCATTCAGCGCCGATTCCACCTCAAAGGGAACCGTTGATCTGCAGAAGACCTTCAACAAGGGCACTGTTGACATTCGCGACCTCAAGACGGTGGCCATTGACGACGACGACTCCTCGGCCGGCTTTTTCGACAGTGGGTGGAAGTTCCAAGGTATGCACTACTCGGAATCTTTCTGAGATGCCAGGATCGTGCTAATGTTTTTCTCTTTTCTTAGGTGTCACGTTCGAGGCAACTTGTGCAGATGTGCCGAAAAAGATGAAGATGACCAAGTTTGCAGCAGTAAACAGAGAATTATCAGCCAAAGCCGACCCTTGGAGTGACACCATCAATCCTGATGATTGGCTTGAAGTGGCTTGAAGAGATGCACGAATGGATACCGGGGGGGGAGGAGGTCATTTGGTGTTACTGCCACGGACTGAGGCAATCTGTGGCTGGGCTCACGCCGTCAACCTTGGTCCGCCAATATTGGCCCAGAAAAGTCAAAGAGCTCTACATTTCCCCAGACACACCTTTGCATGCTTTAGTTTCCCTTTTTCCAGTTTTCAGAAAGTAGTTGGTCATTTATTTAGTCATCAATAGAGTCGGCTGGACTGTTGTAGAGGTAGAGCAGGCCTCTTTTACTTCGTTGTACTTGCTGTGGCGACGGAAGCCGCGCGCGATAGGCGTGCGCCCAGACAAAAGTATACATCTCGGCATGTTCGAGCCGGCTGGTTACAGTAGCAGTAGTAATCAGGGCTCATACTCCAGTTTTATTTACTACATGTAGCCATGTATGATGGTTCATGTAGACTCGTGAGTTTTGCTAGTCAATCTTTTTACCCGCGCCATCAGCTGAATGGCGCTGCCGTCCCAACACGCCAGCCCTTGTCCACTCTGTATAGGTCCAAAGAGCCACAGCGCTGCCGGCAGCAGTCAAAGTCCAAGCAAGAGCAGACACCTCTACCTCTAGCTTGCCATTGATGTCACGCGGCAGCCGTAGCCAGTCACGCTGCACGCGCTCAGGCAGAGTGTGCAGAGCCCACCCAAACCCAAGTACCAGGCTTGCAATGAGCCGCTCAATTGAAATGGCATATCCCGTCATGCTGTGAAAGACGGCCCAGCGCCGATGGGCCTCAATCTTTTTGCTCCGAATGGAGACGTAGAGCTTGTAGAGACTGAGAAAGTAGAAGACGCCGAGGACGGCAATGGCAACATCAAACGTGGGCCACCACAAAAGTGGCAGCGGGACTTTTGTATTGTAGAGAGTGTGCATGTGATACCAGTTGCTGTGAGTTGTCACCAGGCCCTGACTGGACATGTAAAATCCAGCTACCGCCAGCTCAATTGACAGCAGAATGACAATGTACCCGCTGCGGCGATGGAATTTGGGCCAACGACGTCGCACAGATGCGCTGTGCTGCGCTGGGATCAGAATGCTCCATAGGATAGCTGATGCGCCTTTTGCTCCTTTGTAGAGCCAATCCGGTGTAGTCTTGGAACGATGATTCAGAATGTTCAGGGTTGACTGGGTGGGAGCAGGTTTATTAGCGTTTCAAATTTACATACAATGCATAGCAGCGAGTGGCTTACTCTGGGGTCGCGGAAGCTTGTCAGCACCGGCCAATCTACTCCGTCACCATAAGGGAGACTGGTAAAGGTCATCGCAGCGATGACAACCATCCATATACTGAGCGGGAGCCCAATCCATGGCGAGATTTGCACAGGTGGCCGCAAAGTTGTGGCCATTTCAGCCTTCATGTTGGCGAATGGGTGAACAATATTGAGACAACGACATATCTGCACCGGGGCAGCACGAGGAACCAGGTTGTTGTAGTCTTGGTATAGCCGGCGATCGGACAGTGTGAAGCGGCCCCGCTCCGCGCCGTGCCTGGCCCTCGGCAACCTCTTGTCATTTAGGTATTGGTCACGTCAACAATCTCCGGGCCGTCATTCGGCAGACATGCGCGGCGCTTCAGCTCCGCCAACAGGGGTCCTGATCGAAAGTCCAAGATCGGCCCGTTCCGCGTGCTGCGTAGCCCTCGGCAATGCACAATTGTTTAAGTCGCGTCAACAATGTCCGGGCCACTATTCGGCATGCACACGCCGCGCGCCAACTCGGCTTGGCAGGATGTTTATCATGTTACTTTCCCATCGTCGACCGGAGGGACCTTTTTTTTTTCTTCAGGATACAGTTCAACGGCAATATTGCGCATCTCTTCCAAGCACCAATATTAGCTCGCAATGAGTCAAATGAACATCACCTGGACCAAGGCGCCTCTGGCACTAGTCGTCCTTTCCGCCGTGGCTTTTCTTGCAACACATGTTGTTTTACTGCAAAATGGCACGGCCAAAATGATGCTCGACAATATCACGTCACCGAGGCCGTTGCTGCCAGGCACCAGCACGCCACTGAGAATCACCTGGACGCGCCTTTGGCCACTGGATCTCGACTTTTCCATCATGATCACTGTTTTCTCGGCCATTCTTGACTGGCGAAATACGAGTCTCTTTTTTCAAGGATCTCACTTCTTCGGACTCTGGATGGCGTCGTGGATGCTGATTCTGCTCGACAACCATGAGAGAATGTCTGTCCGCAAAAGCCCTTCTTGGCAAGCAAGGTACTCATACGTGGCATGGGGTCTCGTCATGGAATTTGCCTCGGTCGCTGTTGGACTTCCAGCTTGGTGTGCAATGAACCTAGCGCTGCACTCGACGCGCAATAGATCAGGCGATTTATCAGAGCCAGGACGTTTTACATCGTCAGAGTCAGTGGCGGGTCTTAAAATCATGTCGCTGTCGTTTATCTTGACGACTCTAATTCCTTCCTTGCTTATGCTTGCTTGCCCACCAAGTGCAGCGAATGGTTTCTTCTCTCAGCAGACGTGGATACTGATTCGCCTCTTTCACCCCGTCCTCCTAGCCGTCGTGCACGCCTCGCTTATCTGGACAGCACAGACCACAGTGTCTGTTGATCGTGGCAGCAGCCGTGCCAGTGCTGATGCTGCGACGCATGACTTGCTGGTGGGCTGGATATATTTCCTCGCCTTCTGGACCGCCGCAGTTCCTCACATGCTTCTTTCGTCGGCCATCCTTCTGACCTATATCACACCCGGGTTGATGAGCGCACATCTTATCAACTCCCTATCTATCCGCGCGCTGTGGCCGGTTGCGTCTATTTGGCGAAGCTGCAGTTTCAATGCAGAGACAATTCCGCTTGGTGTGTCAGTCTTTATGACCGCGAATGAGGTCATTTCTACGTTGGCACTAGGTGTCTGGGCTTGGAACAAGAACAAGTCCGTCGTGAAGCAGCGCTCTAAGAATCGAGATGGTTATTCATCTATTGGCATAACCAGAATTTTATGGTTGACCATGGTTTTTGGTCCTGGAGCAGCAGCTGTAACATTGATGGAGAACAGAGACAGGATACTGCGCGCAACAGTTTCTAATTTGGTTCAGGAAAAAAATCGATAAAGAACAGTTTATGCCAAGTCAATGGCAGAAAAGAACTGGAAAATTTCTATTAACTCCGCCAGGTGTAAATGTCACGAGCGCTATGGCACGAGAGATTGCTCTCCTGGGCTCGTGATGTCCGTCTCGACAAATTTGAGCGGCTGTGGTGCGAAGAAGCTCTAAAAAGGTAACTCGCAGAGGTACTGCACCTCACACTGCGCAAGTCAGAAATCGCCTTTGTAATTCTTCCGACGTATGATAGAACGCATCAAGACTGGGTATACACTCAGCACTGCTGCTCGGGAGATCGGGCGGACTGACAGACCCATTAAGCCATCCGTGTGCCTCTTCTGTAAGTTAAAGTCTCCGCACGTCTTGTCAAACTCGGCACCGATCAATGCCGAGAAACTCGCGCGACAGGGCCCTAGGTTATAATAAACGCCTATAGATTAGGCAGTGGCTATACTGATAGAATTCGGAAATACTAAAAACGTAAAGTGGGTTAATGCCAAAGTGCAAAGTTGGTCCTAATGTGCTACCGTAGGGCCCCTCCAACTGTCGCCGCGCAGTGCTCTGACGCGCCGCGTGGAGCAGAGGCGCCCAGAGCCCGTCGAGCAGCCTGACGCCGTGAAGCTCGAAAAGATGCATTTTTGGGCCCAGCCGCGAGAAGAAGGGCCTCAGCTCATCAGACTTAGCGTCGACGGCCTCCAGAGTCAGACGCTCCAGTCTGCGGCCCACGCAACGATGCAGCAAGGAGCCGAGTCTGAACAGAGCCTCGTTGTGTGCAGAGGACGCTTTGTCGGTGTGGATGCCAAACGCTCCGAACTGCAGATGCACCCTCTGCAGCTGCGGGCTCGCCATCGCCGCGTACAGATAGGCGCGCATGAGCGACATGTCCGTGTCGGGCAATGGACTGCGACGAGGCGCGGCGACATCCATGGACTCGAAGCCGAAGCAAAAGGTTCGGAGGTGCTTGAATGCCGCTTGAAGCTGCCACTCTAGCTCCGACGCCGTCTGCTTCTCGTGCGACAGAAGCTGCGCGAACCCCGCGTAGAGAGGGAAGCAATCAAGCCACAGCTCCGTCACCGGCACGCCGGCGTCGGCCAGCGCGATGGGAAGCCTGGACAGCATCCTGATCACGTCCAGATCAACCTTCTTGTCCTGGCTCTGTATCTTCTCCCAAGAGTACGGCTGAACCATGGCCCGCCACAGGGTGCGCTGATCGTTGTCGGCGACGGCGTCGTACACGTAAGGGGCAAAGTCGCGATGCGCCTTTGCCGTGAACTGGACCTTTCCTCCACATGCCAGCCGGGAAAAGCCCGCCACCAGCTGCCTCATCGTATATGCACTGTTTAAACACTTGAGCTGATTTCGACGGCACGTTGCAAACTCTTCGTGGCTGCTGCGCAAAATCCGTGCCAATTCGCCTTGCATAGGGAGGTCACAATAAAGGTGTTCCGATAGGCAGTCATACTCGTCACGATAAATCACCTCGTCAGCCACGAGGAATTCATATTTTAGAAACCTGCGAGCTTGCTCGGTCTCCATGTATCTCCAGTCATCAGATCGTATCAGGTTCCTCTCTCTGAAGTAAACGTCAAATTCGGCAAGCCGCTTCATTCTGAATATGGTCAAATCCGTTGCCATGTCGCTGGGGTATGTCGCCAGGTCGACTACAACGGCGCGGGCATGGGCAGCAATGATTGGGTTCCTCGTCAGTTTTTCAAAGGTGGAAATAGACCCTTGGCGGAAGGAAACGTGAAGGATCGGGAAAAGAATTTGTGTGGCGAACAGCGACAACACTCGGCATGTCCGGCGCAGGTTTTGAATAGTGCGCAGCGGCTGGCCTGTGGGAACGCAGAAAGCCAGGCTCGGAGAGGCGTCTTTCCGGCTAAAGTCAATTTCTGCTGTGATGAAGTGAAGAATTCGCAGAATGATCTCCGCAGGAAGCGTTGCTGGGAATACGCAAGCCATGTTGAACGGCGGTACTGGTTGGTTGACAAGAGAGCGCTGTAATAGAGTTTCGAGTTGAGGTAATGATTTGGTGCTCTCGAGGAATCGAGTAGAGAGAAGGAAGGAAAACACAACATGCACCTGGCGTCTGTATATTTATGGTTCGAGGCACGCAGCGCAGCCCGCCCTACAAAGGTGTGCAGAACAAAGCGACGCGCATGCCAAAGGCACAGACGCGCCGAGTCGAAGCAGAGAGGAGGCCGGACAAGACGCATAGACGCGCACGGCGCAACTCGGGACCGGCGCAGTCACAACAAGCCAAGGTACAATGAATGGTGGTAATATAGAATCTACGATTTTCTAAAATTGGAAGCGCAGTGCATTCAAAATATGTCACGAGCCCCGTTCCTCTTGGTCAAAGCAGACTGAAAGACGCGTTGATCAAGACGCATTGTGCCCAGCTACCTTTGATCATTCGTCATTTTAAATGAAATTATATGTCTATTTTACATTCTTTACTGGCTTTCAGTAGAGATGAAAGGAAGTGCTAGCTGGATGTTGGGTTGTCTCATGGCGTGCCTGCTCGGCCAGAACAAAGCGTACCTCTCCGACACTCTAAGAGTACTAATTTTAATTTGTCTCAACGTAGTCCACTCCAGTTCTTCGAAAGTGTTAGTAGCTAGTTATGGTCGGCCATCGAAAAGGCAAAGTACAGTCAATGCAAATGCCGGCGAGCAGAACGCGTCTCTTGATCTCTCAATAATATCTCAAAGTTTAATGGGAGAGATTGTATGCTTGTTGAAAATACGACAAATCGCGTGTATTCAGGACTGTGTCAAAGAGTCTGAGCGTGTTGTTTAGCACAAGTCTTTGAAGTGAATCTCACCTGAGCGTTGATGGTGAAGCAACCGACACGCTACAACTCTTCAACCTCATGCTTGAAAATGTCGCTTCATCAAAAGGCGGAGCGCCAAATATCGAATCGTTCAACACGACAACATAGAAGCACTCTCCGAGATGGTTTTCAAGTAGCGGTCAGGCTTCATTCTCACGATGAAGAAATCGCCGTCGCTTCACCCAGCCTAGCTGACCGCCGACTCGTTGCAAACGCCGCCTACAGCCGCTCATGACAAACGCCCGACGCAACGCACTCGATAAAGGCGCTGCCGTGGTTTCCTGAGAAGAACTCCTCTCTTCTAGCAGCTTCCTTCCTTCACATCAGCTTTCCGCACCCGCTTTCCACATCAGCTCTCCACACCAACTCTACACATTAGCTTTCCATGATGGCTCTCTGGATTGTCGCCATGATGCACCGCACCATATTTAGTCTGCCAGACGAATTAATCGTCATGATATACCGTTGCATGGACTTCCAAGATCTTCGAGCCTTGGCGCAGGCTCACAGGTCAAGAATCTCGGGCATCGCAACCGAAATTCTGTTTCGTCGGGATGCTGCCACACGCAACTCGTCCGCGATCCTTTGGGCAGCCAGCGCCAGCGGCGTCTCCGTTGACTATGCGAACTTGGCCGTCAGAATTTTGCAAATCAGCGTCCAATACCGAGGCGATGTCAATGCCATTCACTACAGAAGTGATGCTGTTTGCACCGCCTTTCACGTCGCGGTGGCCCATGGCAATAAAACCTTCGTCGAAGAATTAATCCACTACCGCGCGAACATCAACACATTCAGTGTCCGACTGTGGAAGTTCTTGAGCGTCGGCCAATTCAGCAAAAGCTTGGATCGCGCCGCGCAACTCCGAAAATTCGCCAAGAAAACGAAGACACAGGATTATTGCTGGCTTGCGACGTTTCCTGCCATGTTCCGACATGATCCCCAGGTTGCCTTACTGCTGGTTCAACGAGGATGTCCTTGCAACCTCGCGCTTGCTCGCAAGGATATTCACGTGCCCCCGTTGGTTAAACGACCGCGCATAAATACAGCATATACGATACCCCATTTCCTTGTTGAGGGAAACGCGTTTCCCGACCACCCAGAAGCTGTGAAGAGTTTGTTTGAACGCTTCGGCGGAGAGGGGTCGCTCACGGAACCCGCATCAGGGATGCCTCCGCTAATGAAAGCCATTGAAATCGGAAACGAGACTGCAGTGGATGCTCTTCTCTCATTCCCGCAGGACCTCAACGCTGTCTCGCCACTTGGATGGTCCATGTTGTGCTATGCTGTCCAAGGCGCTGCATCACATCTCATGCCTAATCCAAAGAGGAACTGGAGTGCAACAGTCGTTAAACGTCTTCTTGACAATGGCGCGGGCGCAAATACTGGAAGACCTCTCTCCTCCTTACAAAGAGCTGTCGTGTCTGTTCTGGACGATGAGGCAGTGGCCGATGTAAACCATACAAGAAGAATGAGGCGGGTCATTGGATATCTACTGGAGTATGGGGCAGATGTGCATACTCTTATGGAAGGCGGCCTCAGCCTGGGCCAACACCTTTTTCTCAAAATGGAAGAAAACAATAAAGGCCATTTACTTCGCGATCTTTTTCTCCAATTCTTGGAATACGGATTGCGCGTTGACGACCTATTTCCAGATGGAAGTTCTTTCTTTGGAAAAGCTCTGAACTCGAGCACCATAGGCAAACAGCTGATGGCTGATATGTTGGACCACGGTGTTCGCCCTGCACCACACGAGTGTGATCAAGTCCTGGAACTCTGGCTGAGAAAATCAAAGAGACTTCCGAAGAAAATAGAGCAAGAGCTGCATCAGCTGGCCCCCATGTTCTCTCAGGCTGCGGTCGACCAGGCGTTCTCTTACATTGTTTCAAACAATGAATCCAGACTGTTCGACACTCTGAGTCAGTGCAGAGAGACAAGTATCCCAAGTCAGCTTCTAGCTGCAGCGCTTCGCAGTTCCTTTTCACGTCGTGAAAGCCTTTATAGGCTCCCGTTCGACCCAGCTTGGCAAGACAACAAGGGCCGAGGCTACGGACATATCATTATGGAGGAGCTAGGCCAAAAAGTCTACTCTGAGCGTGAAGCAATTGAGGCAATCGTGCATCTCATCGCGAATGGATTGAGACTTGACCTGCGGGACCACGAGGGCAAGGTTGTTTTGCAGCGGCTGACGTTGCTGCAGCACCAATTGAAAGGAGAAGACCCGCTGGGAAAACTGGAACGAGTACTGATGCGTTCTCGATTAAAGGAGCAAGAAGACGAGATTTAATTCATGATATCCAGAAAGTAAGCTCTTAATCCATGGTTCTGCGCGGAAAACAAGGGCATGGGAGTTAAGGAATGCATTATATTTTGCTCTAGGGGGACTTGCTATTGCTCTAGGTACTTTCACGAACATTGATAACTTAGTATACCAAGTCACGAATTTTACGATTATTAATATTCTTATACCCTGAGGGCCATCAAATAAAGTGCGTCCCCAACCTCTGCTGAAAGACGTTGCTTGAAGCCCGAGATCAAGCTGTCCACCAGCTGAGCGTCTGCTCACAGCGCTACTGAACCCTGTGAGAGGGACTCGTCAAACTCGTCAATGACGCTTATGGGTTCCGTAAAAGTGCCCAGCGGCTGGTACTTTAAATGGTGGAAGCCAAAGCCAGGCGGCCCGCCCAGCTCGATCCCTCGCTCGTTCTTGGTCCATTTGTCGTTGGCGGCGAGCCCCAAGACAATCACCAGCAGCCCGTATCTGTACTCTGGCGTGCCAATCGCCTCGCCATTTTGCGCGTCGATGACGGTGATGAGATCCGGCACAATGCCAAGCACATCTTCCTGTTGCTCCTCTGTGACCCCTTCGCGCAGCCTCAGCACGGCAATGTTCTCATTCTTGAACGGAATCTTGATGCGACCGCTGAAAGCACCAGGTCCTCCCTTGCCAAGTTTCCCGCTGGACTCGTCGACCCTGACATCAGCACCCTCGATGATGCACTCGCCGTAGGCGTAGCCCCCGCGGAGCATGCGCTCGACGCCGACAATCTTGCCCTTGAACAGGACGCGGCCGGCGCTGGGCCCCCCGCACTCGTCAATGATGGCCTCGGCGACGCTGTCCACGCGGTTCTCGCGCCTCGCGCGCGCCACGGCCCGTCCGATGCGCCATGCCTGCGAAATCGTATTCTCCACGATCCAGCGCTTCGTCTCCGCGCCCGTCACGGGCGCGTCCGCCGTCGCCGTGTGCGAGCCCATCTGGGTGAGCGCGGCGCGCAGGACCTTTTCGACCATGAAGTCGGACGTCGTGCGCGACATGACCACCACGTTGCCGTTGCCGTCCGACATGGCCGTCGGCGACCAGATGGGGGACCGCTCGTTGAAGACGACGGGGGTCGTCTGCCACTGCGTCGGGTACGCGCGGCCCATCCAGTCGCCGTCGACGGCGGGGAGGCTCATGTTGGTCGTCGAGCCGAGAATCATGCTCTGCAGGCCGTTGCTGCCTCCAACCTCGACCGAGACGACGTGCGTGATGCGCTCGCTGCACACCTTGGCGAGCTCCTCCTGGGCTTCCAGCAGCTCGTTGCCGGCCAGCTTCTCGATGCCAACGGTGGGACTGCCCACGCCGCCGCCGCCGCCGACACTGTCGTCGTCCTTTAGGTCTTTGGGGCTGATTACTTTGACGACGGCACCTTGTCGGAGGTCTTCCCGGAGCCGAATCATGCTCGAGTAGGGAGAGCCGCCGCCGCCAGTGCCCAGGATGTAGCAGCCAATCGAGAGCCAATCGACGTCGGTTTCGGAAACGTACCAAACGCGATCTTGTACTTTCGGCCTGTACGTGAAAAAGTCAACTTCTGCGGCTGGCTTGGAGCTTTCCTGGCCACGTGCACTACGCTGCCTGTCTGTGAATACATCGCCGTCGGATTCAGCTTCGGAGTCTTCATAGAGACTAGATGTGGCGGCTCTCGAAAAGTCAAAGTCGCCAGCGGCCCTAACGATGAAGCGTGTTTTGTGATCAATGTACTTTTCAGTAATTAGCGGACGAATATTTGATGCAACGTAGTAGCTGCACTCACCTGCAATGGGAGTGATTCCTGTTCAACGACTCTGGTGGAATCGATGGAGGCGCCAGCAGCAACTGTCTTGCTGATGACGTCCTCTCCAATCTCTTTGAGCCACTCAGTTGCCGATTTGGAATCTGTCGACTTGACAACGTCTACAACGGCGCTTACACGTGCCATTGCCGCACCGATAGCATTGGCGACTCCCGCCCAGCGCGGCTTGATGACCTTGCTAGCACCAACTAGAGAGTCGGGTGCGATGATGGCGCCTCCACCTACTAGAAAGACGGGAAGGTCCTCTGGAGATGTTTTCATCTTGTCGATAACACTCTCTAGCTTATCTTTGATGATACTTTGAATTGTTTCAAGCTCAGTCGAGGAAACTACGCTCGCAACCAGATTACGGTCTCCGAGTTCCAACTTTTCGTTCGACATGGCTGTGCAATCTGTCGTAGTCAACGTACTGCCACCAAATATAATCGAATCTCTTTTCAAATTGTATCCGACACTGTCCGGCCCCACGGAGACAGCGCTGCCCTGGCGGACGATTGAGCCGCCACCCAAGCCGATACTCTTGATGTCGGGGCAGGCAAAATTCATTCGTATTCCAGCAAGCTCACTGTACGCGGCTTGCTGTCGAGGAAATCCATTCGTCTGCAAAAGCCCGACATCTGTAGTGGTTCCACCAATGTCGACGACCATTGCAGCCTCCTCAAGCTGGCCCTGGGCCAAGAATGCGGCTCCTCGTATGCTGTTCGCCGGGCCGCTGGAAAATGTGCGAATGGGCAAGCGAGAGGCCTCATGACCTGACAGGACTGTTCCATCATTTTGGGTGATGAAAACAGGGCACGTCATTCCAAGCTTCTTGACAGGCTTCTGGAATGCCTTGATTGTGTGCCTGGCAAACCGCAGAATCGACGCATTGAGTATAGCAGCATTCTCGCGCTCAAGAAAGCCCAAATTTGCAATTTCCTTGGAGCAGACAACATCGCAGCCAGGGACTATTCGGCGAATAATCTCGGCAGCCCGCTCCTCTTGCCTCTCGACCATATCAATGGGACTGAAGATGCCGTTTACAACCACAGCATTGATGCCCTTTTCTTTTATGATACGACCCTGCTCTTCAATCTCGGTCTCAGATGTGTCAGAGATTAAACTTCCGTCAATCTCCAGGCCACCTTTGACGAGTGCATAATGGCCGAGAATCAGATCTCGCATGTCGACGGGCCAGTCGACGCAAGGAGGCACAAACTTGGAAAACGGGCCGCAGAGGCGGACAACGGCGACTCGGGAAAGGCGAGACGCATCGCGCTCAACAACGGCGTTGACGAAATGTGTTGTTCCGATCGTAACACTGGCTACCGAAGTGGGTTGAATATTTGCCGACTGGAACATGGCCGTGATGGCTTCATCTATACCGTGACTCGGCTCCGGAGTAGTCGGGGCCTTGTGCCAAGCAATAATTCCACGGTTATCAGACTGGAGCTGTGAAGGGTCAATGATGACACCGTCGGTATTGGTGCCTCCGACGTCGACACCGATACGAAGGCCAGCTGCGGAGGCGTCACTGCCCGCCATCTGTGTTCTCTGCAAAGTTGCCATGAAGATGCACTGACTGTAAAGGTTCAACGACGTGATGCCCGGAGATGTTTGGTGAAATGCGGGGTTTCACAGGCGTGGCTGGGAGATCGACCCACCAGAAATGATCAGATGAGATGTTATTCGGCTATGCGTTTAATGGAGGAGTTATTTAGACGTTTTTTTCTACCTGCCAAGTATGGTCGATCGAAGCTGTTGGAAGTTTGTAGATAGCTCAAGGTCAGGACAGGCTGCGTCGCATTCCAGACGCGCCGATGTAAGTGACGAAATATGCCACTAGAAATGGGCCATTATAGATCTTAGCCTTAGGCTGTCGAACTGGGAAATGGCTCAAATAAGGGTTTCGCGTAAAAAATTAACTATTGTTATACTTTCCATCTTGTTGTTAGAGTTATTCTTCTCGCCCATCTTACCTGTTCCTTTTTCTACCAAGAGATTTAAGTACTCGCCATTTTTGTTGTCGTCTACCCAGGGCATACTCAGAGTCTACAACTTGGTATTGCAATTTCATAGTACATGCCAGCACATGTGATATGAGTGAGGAGTGTTGCGCATGTCATCCGTGACGTGTTACAGCCGAGCTGGCCAGGTGTATACGTAAGTGCGCGGTATGAGTGGAAGCAGGCACGGCAGACTGCCTACCGTATCAGAGCGACACGAAGCAGTCTTAGCGTCTTATTGTGAAAAAATTAGGCTGCAAGTAATCTGATGGATTTACTTGGTGCGTTTTACTCGATGCTGTGCAGACGCTCATTGTCTCACCACATATGTCAGTTGATTGTAGCGACGCAGCTGCTGCCCCCGTCCTCCCGGCGCAGAGAGAAGAACAGAAAAAATCGATAAATTCATAGAAGACCGGCTCATTGCACCTGGAATTTTTAAAATTTAGCTCGGAGACGGATACCCTTTCTATTCGTCACCGTGTCCGCCCTATAAGGCGACACGGGTGGTGGGCGCAGCGCCACACGCCACGCACGCCACGCACGCAACCGCCACCAGGCCAGCCGTTTCGGCGGCTTCGCTCGACCAAAGCTAAAGCTTACGACTCGCATCTTCCACCCTCTATCTCATGCTTCCACACGGCTGCGTCAGCATACTTGCATCACATCACCACGGTCCAAACTCGGCTCCGTCTCAAGCGGCGTACGCAAGCTGCTCAACGTCCCCAACGAATGCCGCGCCCTTGTTCATCCTCCTCTATTTCGTCACGATCCTCCCCCACAGTATAGCGACCGACACAGCGCCAGGACGATCGATTCCGCATACTCGCTTCACCCGCATCTCGCTTTTCTCCAACCTCTCAGCTGCGTCAGCTTATTGGCCTGAGGTCAACGCTACAATATAGACTGCAGTGTGGCTGGCTCGCACTCGCAGGACTCATAATACCTGATACCCCATACATTAGCTGATCGACGACAAACGCTGCGATCGAAAGCATCTCCCCGACTACCACCCGCATATTGCTACAGTCGCTATAGAACATAGCCGCCATCATGGCCCATTTTGACCTGACGGGGGAGGAGGGTGCAGGCACCTACTTTGCGGCGCTGCCAGGCACCTCTGGCACTGACTTTGTGCAGCACAATACTACTCCCATGAAGGCAAAGTTCTTTGCTTCTCGGGACGAGGTGGCGGGTAGGTACTGCAGACGTTGAACTCGAGACGAGGTCTAATTGTTCTACAGGGTGCCATCCAAGTCGCTGGATCTACGAGCTCATCAACAATCGATTCACCGTCTGTGACGTCTTCGACCGAGCCCGAGCCCAAAGCGCTGAATTCGATAGCCCCTACACGTGGGATCATCCTCATAAGCTGGTCATCAACGGCAATCAAAGCTACTCGACAAGTTCGGCTCAGATAGTTTCTTCAATATGCCTGGACTGCCACTTTCATTTTGTCTTCAAGATGGCTTGGGAAGAGGACCATACAAGCGGACTTTGCCACCACTCGCAAGCAGCCTGGCCGCTCCAAGATAACATGTTCCCATGGCACCATCTTGCATGGGCGGGCTCTGCATCTCCAGGCAATATGGCCAGCGACCACAGCAAATACAACCCCATTTTGGCGAGAGAGAACTTTGTCTGCACCGCTGCCCCCTGCACGTTCCAAATTACGCTGGAGATTAGCCAGCCCAGGATGCACAGCTGGTGTGTAAAACTACTTCTTGACCACGAGGCAATCAGACACGAGCTCGACGTTGCCAGAGAGCAGGATCCAGGCAGATACGAAGGAGCCACAGACGAATGGGCCTATCAAGCACCTCTGAATCTCAATACATATCTCAAAAACCAGTTGGAGTCGACCGCCGAGACAGTACGAAGCATATCAAAACGTAACAAGCGTTTCGCTGTTCTGTTCGGGCCGCGTTGCTTCTCTATCTTCAGGGAACTCGGGTTCCAAGAAAAAATAGAAGATAACAACGGCGTCGACGAAGGATCCTTTACACCATGCCCTGCGGCACCCTCAGCCGGGCCGTTAGGTACCACCGAACTAAGTACTTATCGAGCATATCTTGAAGACGTTCGAGCAGAGGTACAGTGTTTGATACACAAGGCTGGGCAAGCCGCCGAGAAGCCTACATTCTGCACTCCCATGTTGCATGGTGTGCTACAGTGCGCCGAGGTCAAGGATGTCGAGTCGAACGCTCTGGTGGGTACGGATCGATACAAGCTTCTGGGTGTCTTGCCCACACAGGGTAGAGAAATTGTGGTCAACGCGTACAAGCGCCAGTGGGATCTTTTACCCTCCTCTCGCAAAGAGCTTATTGACGCCCTTCTGAATGTCGCCAACGATGCTCAAGACGACCTTCTTATCGAGTATGCCGTCACACAATCATCGGTGTACGAGAGTCAGCCACGCCAGCAAGCTGTGTCTGATGACGGCGGCACCGTTCTGCAGTCGTTGGCGTATTTTGGCCTCACCCCGCCGAACAATTATCCTGCCGAGGCCATCATTCGAGCGTTCAGAAAGAAACTAGTCGAGGACCCAGCCGATGCCAGCACAGCCAGGAGCGTGCTGATGATGATTGCATCGGAAACCCAGGATGATCACTATCAGGCAACTCTGCTCATGGAGGCCGATCAAAAGATGTCTCTGGAAACCGGTAAACACGTCATTGGCCTAAACGATTCATCAAACATCATATCCGACGCGGGTCCTGCCACTCGTAAAAAGCTCCAGCAGTGCCAGAGACCAGAGGCGAGGAAACTTTACTTGGACGCTCTCGACTCGATCGCTGAGCATACATCATCACCTTCGCTGAAACAAGCAGCGCAAGAACTCGCTCACGAGAGTGAGTCGGGTATCGGTATGGCTAGCGCAGACTCTGGTGCTCCTGTCGACTTTTCGTTGCCCGTTGGTCTGGACAATATTGGAAACACATGCTACCTCAACAGTCTGCTGCAATATCTCTTTACAGTCAATCCTGTGCGAGACGTTGTCTTTGACTATGACGATCTCAAACTCGGTTTAACCGAAGACGCAATTCACAAACGCCGCATAGGCGGCAACAAAATGCAAATGGACAGAGGGGAAGCCGTCGTTGCAGATGCTTGTAAGTGCACACACGACTCTGCTTTTCTTGCAGGTACTAACCCTTTGAAGTTGCTCAAGAACTCGCAACTCTGTTTGATACTCTCCAGAAATCCGAAAAGACTGCAACCAGACCTTCGCAGCGTTTAGCCAACGCTGTTTTGCTTTCAACTCACACATTGCTGAATAGTGAGAAGGCGGGTGATCGGCAAGGTAGTCCTTTGCCTCCACCGCTCCCGTCCAGGCCTTTGCCGGAACCAGCTGCTGCCTTTGGAGATGGCTCAGGGGACGTTAACATGGTCGACTTTGAGCATCGCGGCACTGCACCTCTTGATACAGCCAGTCTATCTAGCACGAAGACTTTGGTGGAGCAAGACGAGGCAAGCCCAGAACCTTCGTACGAGCGCGTCGAAAACGTTGCAGGGCCGGATGACCAGGTCATTGTGTCTACGACGGAAATGAGCAACCGAGATGATGCAGTCATGGTAGATGGCGTAGCGCCAACGTCGAACCCAAGCGAAGATGCCCAAGCTGAAAAGCCGATGCCCACACTCGATACAAGAACCACCGATGTCGATATGGTCGATGTTGAGGCTCCTGAAACTATTGATCAAAAAGTGCTCAGCGCACTCGAACGCCAGAAGCGGTCTTCCGGCACAGATCAGCAGGATGTCGAGGAGGTGATGGGCAGTATCATCAATCGCTTGCAAGCCGCCATTCGGCCCAGTTCCGTCGACGACAAGACTGGAATACAGCTCGAGAGGTTGATGGAGACATTCTTCGTCACGACAGTCAACTATACCAAGAAATTTCACGAGCAAAAGTATCAGCATGAGGTTAGCTTCGACAGATCAATCACGGCTTTTCCGGCTGAGAACGGGCCATGCAGCCTGTACGACGCTCTTGGGCGCAATTTTGATCAACAGATTCTGGAAGAGAGTAAACTATCTCGCTACACTACCATCAGGACGTTGCCGCCGATTTTGCACGTGCTGATTCAGCGCACACAGTCCAATGGTAGCAAAAACGGCAACCCAGTCATCATTCCCGAGACACTGTACGTGGATCGATTCATGGATATGGACCATGATTCGCCGGCTTTCCAGCGACGTGTGGAGGACTGGATCACGGCGAAGCGAATTGCCGACATTAAGACAGATCTTGCGAAGCTCGAGGACAACCCCTCGTACTTGAGATCGCTTGAGCATTATAAAGCCCCCGAGCCGCCCACTCCCGCCAAACCTGCATCACAAGACGAGACACCGGAGGAGGTGGAAACTTTTGACTTTGACGGCCCTGTGGAGGATGACTTCCTGCTCATCTCGCCCTCGAAGCCGGTCATTGAACAAGTGGAGGAGCCCGTTCCCAAGGTCACCAGAATCTACGAGACGTACTGCCAAGTCAAGCAGATGATGGAAGATGAGCTGACCCGCTGCGAGGATACCATTACAGCGCACAATGAGGAACTGCAGGAGGTCCCCTACCGCCTACACGCCGTCATCTGCCATCGTGGCCAGCTGATGTCTGGCCACTACTGGGTCTGGATCCGTGACTTTCAGGACAACGTGTGGAGGTGGTACAATGACGCCGACGTAAAGGAGAACAAGGACACTGAGGATGTGCTCCGTACTCTAAGCACAAGCGGCGAGCCGTACTTTTTGTGCTACGTGCGAGACGAGGACAAGGACAAGTACGTCAGTGTTCCGAAGCGCGAGCTTCCTGCAGAGCCAGAGCCGGGACATGTGGCCGAGCCTGTGCCGGAACTCGTGCCCGAACTTGTACCCGAGGGGGCGTCGCCGCCGGAGAGTGCCTCGCCGGAGCCGGAGAAGCTGGTTGAAGGTGGCGCGCGTGAGATGCTAACGCCACCGCCAGAACCTGCAGCTTAGTAGGGTATGCCGTTGCATTGCTGGCGAGTCGCATTCGATCTCTGCCATGCAAGTAGTTGAGAGGTTTGTGGAGCGGGTGCACGGGACATGTTTTATTTTTGTACAATAGATGCATACATGACATGAATCATGGTAGAGCGGCATACCCTTGTTGCAATTTATTTTTCATCAATACAGCGTTCAATGACGAATCAACTCGCTTTCATCCAAAAGTGCATTTTATTTTATTTTGCAGTCGTTATATTGTTACAAGTCACTCTTTTGTCTCTTTCTCCCTGATTGCTTGCAAGTCTACCTCCCCTTGAAGACGGGCTTGCGCTTCTCCTGAAAGGCCTTGAGGGCCTCGTTGCGGTCCTCGGTGTCGACGACGCGCTCGTACATTTCATTCTCCTTTTCGGGGCGCGCCCACGCGACGGCCTGGAGCGCGGCGCGGATGGCGACGGGTCCGCCCTCGCAAATCTCCTGGGCGAGGCGGACAGCCTCGCTGAGCGCGGCCTTGCGCGCCGCGGGCAGCATGTTGCTGCCGGCGCCGCCGGCGTCGCGCTCGTCCTCGGGGACGACCTCGACGAGGCGGTCGGCGATGCCGAGAAAGTAGGCCTCGGGGGCGGCGACGCGGCGGCCGGTCAGGACGAGGTCGCGGGCGCGGCCGAGGCCGATGAGGG